>WYDF02160915.1:0-36758 GCA_009867245.2 Adranes taylori
ATGAATTGGTATAATGTTAAAACGCTTAAACACTGTTTGACCGATCTGCATGAAAATTGGCAGATATGTTTTATTTTCAGGGAGAAGGTTATTATGCTTTACACATTGTTGTAACTCGCCCCACAAAGAATATTTGTATACACGTTGTTGTATACATGTTATATACACGTTGTTGTAACTCTGCACTAGGTGGCGCTGCAGCACGCGGCTATCAGGGCATGTGGTTGTCCGCGGCAAATCTGCGGCAAAGCTGTGGCAGTCAGACAAGTTGCTGATCGCGCAATGGATCTGGCCGCGGCAACGTCTACAAGGTACTCTAGTATTATATAATCTAAAGTTTTATTTATAGTTCGTAAACTAGAACTATAAATACAACTGTTGTAACAGTTGTAAACGATCCTTCGTTTACAACTGTAAAATATAAGGTGGCAGTGCTTAAATGGGGCCGTACAAGCTGTATCGCAGTGGTCGACCAGATGAGGTGGCCGCACCAAAAATGGTGAAGAAAATCCACAAAATGGTATTAGTTCACCGTCCACTGAAAATGTTCGAGCTCGCAGACATGGTAGGCATTTCAAAAAGTGTTACTGTAGTCATGTACATCGGATTACTCACAATGAAACAAAAACAGCGTTGTGAAAATGTTTCACTCGAGTGATCGGGCGAAGTTTCACAGCAATAAAGCCCAGTTGTTGCGTCGTAGCCATGGATGAACCATGGGTTGGTCCATCATTTCACACCTGAGATGAAGGAACATTCAAAACAATGGACTGAAAAGAATGAGAAGACAGTTCTATCTGCAGGTAAAGTCATAGCGTCAGTTTCTTGGTAGGCGCGTGGGTTAGTTTTCTATTGATTATCTTCCGAAAAGAAGAAACAATCAACGAGTGTTATGCGAACTTATTACAGCGTTTGTGTGACGAAATCACGAAAAAGCGGGCGCATTTGGTGCAAAAGAAAGTTTTATTTCAACAAGACAGTGGCACCTGTTCATACATCCCATGGCCACAATGAATGAGTTGGGGTTCGTATTGCTTCTTCACGCACCCTATTCGCTAGATTTAGCCCCCCCCCCCCTCGGATTATTTACTGTTTCCAAACTTGAAAAAATGACTTGGCGGTTGCCAACAATAAAGAGGTGGAGTCTACGGTTGGTGGCTATTATGAGAAGCTCGACGAGTCTCACTATAAACAGGGTATCCAAGCTATTGAACATTGCTGGGAAAGTGTAACGAGCTAAAAGGAGACTATATAGAGATATAAAAATATGTTTTCCCAATTTTTTGTGTTTTCTTTGATAGGTCGGATAGACGTGGTATTGTATTCCCTATGCATATATTTCAGGCTTTTAATAAAAACATGTGATCTTACTTCATAAGATTTCTAATTTTGGATTTTACAGTCTTTTTATTAATGCCTGAAACAGTATTCTATAAATAGAAAACAAATTGTCAATATTAAAGAAATTGTCAACTTATCAGATGAATTTATTGCAAGCGTCGGGGTACCAAAAGATACCACTCATTTGGGTTCTAATTTATTTAAAAGTCAACGTGCTTCCATGTGGAAAGCCAAAATTTTATGTTTACTTCCAGATTCCTCACATAACGACTTAAAGAGCAGCTAGTTGAAAGTGCGATCCCTAATCCAATTACTTTTGTCTAAGATATAGGAATATTAAGATTTGTACTTGAGAGCCATTGAGCCATTTGAGAGCCATTAGCATTTCAGGAAGAAAACTTACGCGCCAAATTTCTGTGTCAGATACATTTCTCACCCTTATTGAGATGTACTAATGAAATCTTTAAATATATATCTATGTCAGAATCAGTTAAAAGGTCAAAGAAAATTAAGAAAATAAAGGTCAAAGTGTATTTAATTTGTAATTTGCCATTTATAGTAGAATTGGTAGATTGTGACTAATGGTTTCAAAACTTTCGAGTCATTTTTAGACATACAGACTATTTATTCATGGGGAACCCTGTTTGCGTTGTTACAAACGCACGCGCACATGTTGTCCTTTAATTAATAGATTGTATGTCTGTAGATCCCCCGAAAGGATAGAAACTATATAGTCACAATCTACCTATTGTACTTTAAGTGGCAAATCACGAAGTAAATAAACTTCCGATTGATCTCTCATTATAGATTATCACAAAGTTACGCTTGACTCAATCAATATTTATACCTTCAGACGTTGACTGGGGAAATAGTAATTAATTGTTTAAACAAATTGGAATAATATTTATGGATAGTTATAATTGGCGATGCATATCTTTTATCTATTCCGCTGTGAATATTTGATGACAGAGGTGCCAGATATTTTCAATTTAAGAAATGGAATCATATTGCTTATCCTTTATTATATTTTAAAGTAAACTTTATTTAGCATATAAATTCGAATATAATACATACAAACATAAAAAGCTGTAAAATATTTAAAAAAATCAAAACTTGTTCGACAAATGACGCTGTTATCCAAAAACGAACGAGAAAGTGTTACATTGTTCTATTTCTACTAAACTATTTTAATTTACAATGGCCGTAAATGAATCCTTTTTGTACTCCGGTACCATCTTAATTTTATTCATGTGTATTTAGTCATTTGGTACCCACATTCGTTTTTAATAAAATTTTATGTCGTAACGGTTGGTTTCCAGGTGCTTACCGCATCCTTAAAGAAATGCAAAAAGGGCTTTTCTAAACACGTTAAAATATGTTCCACACAATCAACCAGAGAAATTCTTTTCCTAAATATGAATGTATCCTAACTGATTTGATAGACTTCAAAAATTGAAGGGAAGATTTAAACCCAGAATTTGATCTTGCATTGACATTAAAATACAGGATGCGAAGAACGAAGTGTGTCCAATTCAAAACACTTGAGAATTCATCTCTTGCTTTGACAATTCGATCAAGTCTATGAAGAAAGGACTCGTACGCTACACCAATGTGGTCTGATTGAATTCCATCTCTTTCCTGAAGAGGCCCCGAATTTAGCTTATCCAAACTTCCATATTTTGTTAGTGCAAACTCTTGATTCTAATATAGCTCAAATGAATTTGCACCTGGTGAATTCGAAAACCATTGTTGAGCCGACATGAAGTACGGAACATTTTCTCTTAACCAATCTTGATTTACACGAGCCTTATGGAACGGTGCTGGTTCTTGCTGAAACGTCAATGCTCTGAAATCAAATTTACCTGTTCAATGCTTCAAACTATTTTACGGTAGTTGGTGGTATTTACCTTGACGCCAAGTTCCAAAAGCGCAAGTGGAAAGGGCTCATTAGCATTTATTGAGGCCTATACCATCACCTGTGTAGGCGAATGAATTCTCTTTTGATTTTCGTTTGATTTTTCCTTAATCTCAACCGATCGTTCTGTTTGGTTACAAACTATTCAATGGTGAAAGTTTTTTTTATTACAATATTTTGAATTTTATTAGCAAGCGTTTCAAAACTTTCGCTCTTTTCAGCCGTACCTTCATTTGCTGAACATGATTTCCAGTATTTTCCAAGCATTTCAGTCAGATAAATGCATTTCTTTGGCAATTTTTATGGCTCTTTGTCTCGGATTTCGTTGAATTTGTGCCTTTACTCTACGAATAATATGTAGAGTAGTAGCAGCCACAGCATTTCGAACTTTCTACTCACTTCCAAATGTTTGAGCTCTTTAACAATAGCTGAATTCGATCTTGCAGCCAAGTCGGTCAATAATGGAAAATGCTTTAGTCTATTTGTCAATAAAAGAAGCAGCACATATATTCGAATCAAAACTATTTTCGTAAATAGGCATTTTCCTCTATAACACAAAGTTAGAAACTATTTTTTAGAATTTCTTATGTCGCAGTCCCTTTAAAAAAATTCAATGACTCGCGAACACCCGATAATAAAAAATTATACAAATAATTATTTTGAAAAAATGGCTACTTTTTAATTTAAGTTTAAATTTTAATGCTATGATCGCTGCTGCTTTGATCGAATCAGTTCTTCTATATTTGGCATTGGTATTGGCCAAACCTACTCTCATGTCCTATGTGTCGTCTAATCTGTTTCGATATTTTGTTTTGGGAATAAGTAATGTGAAAAGAACCATCTCACACTCATAGGTGGCTGGGAATGAATCAGCACTCTTAAGAGCAATTTTCGCAACATCGGGTTAGGATTGTGCCATTACAATACAAAAATCACTATAACATTTCACGGAAAACATCTTTTGCACTCCCATCATTTATCAAATCAATATACTGTTCTTGAATCATATTGTCTTCCGAAGGCAGTTCACTAATGGCGAGTACAAACAGGATATTAATAAATCGATGGTATTTTTCGAATTCTTGGATGTCAGGAAAATAGTGAGAAAGTTCTTCTTTGAGAAATTTCTTCTTTCGTGTTTGTTTTTTTCTGCTAGTCCTTCCTATGCATTTAATACAAAGTGTGAGGCCAAACTTTCCCTAGAGAGGGGCGAGTGTGACGATAGGAATCATTTTATTGCTTAAAAAATAAGTTTTACTGCTTCTAATTTTTATAAAATTGATATTCAATAGTCATCTAATTTATTTGAAATGGTTGGTTGCTTAGAAATGTTTGGCGGGTCAATCATTCTGATTGTTATAAATTTGTGAAGACTTGTAAAAGTTATGTAATACCATGAGTATCAATTAAACTTTAATTCATAACAGGAAACAATTTAAAGGGTATTTCAAATTCTTCAAAGCTCTTTAGGTATCTGGGATACCTCGATCCCCAGATTGAAAATCGTTGATCTAGAAGTATTATCAATAAGTACCTGCGATCCTTACGTTTTCAAGTACACAACGAGTGTTTTAAATAAAGTTTTTAAAGAGAGCTTTGAATAAAAAATATGAACAATTTCAATTATTTATTACATTCCCAAAGGCGAGGCAAAATTTACTCTTTTCAATTCTAATGCTTGTAGTTGATACTTGAAAAATTTCACTTACTCTATGAAATGAAATAGAGGGTCGGGACACAAACACGCGTTCCTCTTTGGAAAAGTCCTGATGTACAAAACGTAATTAGAATATCTCAACGAATTGAAAGAATTTTGAGAGCTAGAGCGCTAGTAACTGCGGCAGGTAAGTTGTTACGCATTTCTCAGCGGATGCCGATTTGCATGGATACCGTCCTGTTGCCTTAAATTGCTAACGCCTTTTGTGGGGTCCGATATGTGTTGATTTTGGCACTATTTTACGATGGGTTCATGCCGCATCACCAGTTCTGTTTACCAAAAATGGCACACTGAAGTCTTTTACTCTATCCACTTGCTACGTAGCACGCTAGCAAATGGGAACACACACACGTTAACGATTTGAGAATATGTTGAGAACGTTTCGAATTCCAACGACTCTAATCATTCGCTTTACTGCATGTGACTGGACCTCAGCTATCCTTAGGGCAACTTCGAAAGGAACCAGCTACTTGATCGTTTAACACTTTCGCTGCCGCCTTCTATTGGGAGTCCTTACTCCGGGGCCGGAAAATTGCGATGTGTATCATTCGAAGCTAACGCGCACGCCATGAGGCGTGTTCGACATATGCATAAAGCAGGCTACTAGCCAAACACGCTATTAGCCAAACACCCCTTTAAGCGTGTTTGGCAGTGAACGAGTTAATTGTTCTTTCGCCTCTAAACATAGTCCTAAACGTAGTTCTGATTTCCCTGGCTTTATTCTTTCCGTGTTTAGTTCACCATCTTTTGGGATCTAGAGCACGAGCTACGAGTACGGCAGCGCAATTATCATCTCCTAATCGGAGACGCTAATCGCCTAGATGCCGATAAAATATCAAAATATTTCATCATACAATCTTGAGCCGCATAATCGTCTCATTTTGCAAAATACTTGTACTTTAAACGAAAGAAAGTGTTAAAACATGAATAATCATGTTTCTTTATCGTACAAGGAAAAATTAAACATTTTTTACACGTATAAATTGACATAACGGAAACTATATATATTTATCTTAAACATGACAACGTTGGATATCATTTATAGCATGATATTTGTGTCTGTTCTTTCTAGGTTTATCATACTCCCACGTATAAGCGTCCGTATATAGTTGTCTTGCTTTAACAACCTCGTGGTTGCGTACATAGTCCGTCGCTTCTCTCGTTGTTGTTCTATCTGTCTTTACAGTAGCTACGTCGTCGACTGACGGACGTACAAACCACGGCCGACCCTGACCTACGATACTGTTCAATGATTATTCTCTTACATATGCATTTGTGCATTATATACATATATTTGCTTGTTCTCTCATGTAAATGGTAGAGCACAGATCAATGTACGTAAAGATGTAGTCTTATGCAGTAACTTTCAATGCATGCATGTGATTGAATCTCGACGCATACATTGCACAAATATATGCTTGAGGACATTACTAAACTTTCCATCTAAATGACAATTTACCACCAACTCATGTTATTTGTACTAAACATAGTTCATTTTACAATTTTTAATATTATCCATTTAAAGTTACACGTCTTTACAAAAACTATACACAATCTACTCAAACCAAATGATTCTAATTCCAGTTTTGGCGAACTGCCAAATCAGAATTCTGTATGAGTGTATGTACTTAAACTTGACGGGGTATCAATTTACTGGTGGATCTCTTTTGTAACCCATCGGTGAGTCACCAGGTATTTGGGCGCAATGTCATTAAGATCATCGTTAAGTTCTTATGTTGTCAGGTGTCCTTCAACCAATTTGTATACGCCTTTCTGTCCAAAGCAAGAAGCCGTACCTCTGGCACTGTTTTTCCTCGCCTAGTTGCATATCTCTCAACATTCTGTACCCACTGTAGCCTTGGCGCCCTATCCCTCATTTTTATTAGACTTGGACAAGAACTATTTTATCGCATAGGTTATAATTTAAAATGATTGAGCACATTTATTTCTGATTGGGTATGATTTTGGCACTTACATAAGTTATGTGATCTAGTTACAACAATTTGGTAGCATGTGCAATCAGTAATGTAGTCAAATTTAGGGGCAACAATATAATGATCATTTTCAAAATTTCCTAAATACAGGTTTCAAGGCAGTGTATTGTTATTATATCGTGCATGTCACGAAAATTTGTAAATCTGGGACCGAAAAATAGGAATTTCCTAGTTTTCGTAATAAAAAAAGGGAAAAGTAACTAAATTCAATTAAAAAGTAATTAAATTTAACTAAATTCTCATCCATCGTTTCATCCTGATTTTGGCACCCAACGATTTCTTTTTATTTTCGCACATCAAGGGTAATTTGCAAGGTCAACGTAAGTGCTTCAAAACTTGCTTAAGCAAATGCAAAACTGTACTGATTTTATGGCCATTTTCGATGATAGATATTTGTTTTTGTTCCCTAATCCCGAAATATAAAAGACAGCCCTCATTTGAAGTTTGGAAGGTTTGAAAGTTTAACATAACTTATGACAATTCACCTGACTTGACTTTATATTTTGTTGTTGACATATTTAAATGTAAAACGAAATGATGTTGTTGACGCAACTAACGAGTGCAATTTATATTAAAGACTCGAGATTTTAACTGCAAACAATTATTTATCCAAGCCCATTATCAGCAAAACGAAGTGAATTTATTGCCAACTATCAAATTCTTGTTATAAAATATCAGATTATAAAATTGCATTCGACAATGTAATAAAATAAATTATTACCCATGATTCGAACAATTCAACGGCGGCGGCAACTATCTGAATCCCAATGCTAACCTCTTTTGCATAAAAGCCAAAGCACTTGCTGCATCCTTACACTTATATATACGTGTGCTAGGAGTGCAACAACTCTGCAAGTCCAGCAAATGGAATGCTGGCTGTGCTCCACACAAGTTAAGCGAGTAAATAATAAAAATAATAAAGCGAGCTAATAAAACACGATAGTTCTATAAATAATGCGAGTAGGTAAATGTCGTACAAGATCGGTATGATCGTTGTTCACATTGTGCACTTATGTATCGGTACCATATCATAACTAAGCCGAGAAGAAATTCTCGCTTTAAGCTATACAAACCATTTGTTTAAATACTTTCCGGTAATTCACGAATGGAATTTTATATTAGTAAGAAACGCATGGTCTCACGTTCCCGAAATTCCAAATATTAAAAACATTTTATCAAGAATAGATTAAATATTATTTGTAGGAAACATAATCTTTCTAACGACTTTATGCATAACGTATAATAGTTTAATTTTTAAATATAATGCATCACTGACGTGCATTTAATACGTACACGTACATCAATTAATTAGTTAAAAATAATTAATTGATAAAGTTTGATAACATCTTTTTGTCAATCTTTGATTGAAAGTTAGATGGGAAGATAAATAAATGTATTCATTAACTTATGTCAAAATGTACGTGTCAATTAAATATAGAGGTTTCAAGATTTATTGAATTAATTAAGTTAAAAAATTAATATATTAGTTTTTACTAATTAAATATGTTATATTTATTTGATGTTAAGAAACTTTAATCAAATAATTAGTTAAGACTTATTAATTGTTTAACGTTTCTTAACAATTGAGTGTCAATTAAATATGGAGTTATTTGAGGTATCATATTTAATTGACACTTCGATGTTAAGAAAAGTAAATCAAGTAATTAGTTGAAACTATACAATTGATTAAAATTTCTTAACATCTACTTGTTAATTGATATGAAGTATTTTGACATGTCATATTTAATTGACACTAATTAGTTTCAATTAATTCAATCACGAATTAATTAATTAATTTCGCAAATGACTAATCAATTAATTACATGAAACAAATTAATTAACGCTTTTTAAGATCTAAGTGTCAATTAAATATGGAGTTTTTAGAATACTTCGAGTTTTATATTTTTCATTCTATACTTATTGTGATTATTATGAGACTTGTAATTTTGATTCGCCTTTAACACATACCACTTAGACGATAATGAATTTATTAGTTATTAGTTTTAACAAATTAATTATTTATCGTGTCTTTAAATCTGTCATATTTAACTAAATCTCGTGATATTTCAAAGAGACTACATTTAATTTCACGTAAGACTTAATTTAAAAACTTATTAATTGATTAACGTTTCTTAACATCTGACTGTCAATTTAGTATGGGGTTATTTGACTTGTCATATTTAATTGATACGTCGATGTCAAGAAAAGTAAATCAAGTAATTAGTTAAAACTAAGTAATTGATTAGTGTTTATTAAAGTTATTTGTCAACTTAATATGGAGTTATTGGACGTGTCATTTTTAATAGACACGTAGATGTAAAGAAACCTAAATCAATTAATTAGTTTTAATTGATTAGGGTTTCTTAACAACTGTCATATTTAGTTAATACGTATGTACATGTTAAGATACCCTAATCATTTAATTAGTTAATACTAATTAATTAACATTACCTTCATGTGAATTATATATGCAGTTAAATGACATATCACGTTTTACGTGACAATTAAATATGGAGTTGTTAAAGAGATATTAAGAAACGTTAATGAATTAATTCTTTAAAACTAATTAATTGATTAACTGTTGTTAACATCTACGTGTCAATTAAATATGGAGATTTTTAACGTGTCATATTTTTGCAATACTTCGAGTTTTATATTTTTTACTCTATAATTATTAAATTATGATTATTATGAGTCTTGTAATTTGGATTCGCCTTTAGCAGAGGCCACTTAGACTCTAGTCGATTTAACGTAATATAAACGCATAGATAATTTAACTCACGCTGTGTCGTGCTCATAGTGATAAAATTAAAATCGCTCTCTCGAAGTGTCTCCGCGTTGGCGATGTGCCGTATTATTGTATTAAGGATGTTCTCTCGCTCTCTGTCTGGATAGCCTTTCCGCATTCCCGTAACATTCGAGCTTGCCAAAATTTTAGATGTAAAAATATATCATGTGGAAATATATATATATATATATATATATATATATATATATCTCGGGATGCGAGACGACACTTCATATGATTTTTAATACGTTCTACTAAATTTAATTCAGATAAATGTGAAATATAGCATTGTTAACGGGTATTGACTTTCATGTTTTTTTCACGCATGTACATTTGAATACTATTAATTCACATTGCATTCACATGTTTTTTTAATGGATATTTATATTACATCAGTTTTGTAAAATAACTGCCATGGTATTTTAAATTAAACTCCATGGATGGATGTAAAATGATAAGAACTAATACCAATTATTTTTGTTGAAACATTGGGAAGATACTTTTTTCCTCTACAGATTTGCAAAACTACAGATTTGCAGATTTGCAGATTTGCAAAACTACAGATTTGCAAAACTACAGAACTACAGGTTTGCAGGATAAAAATTGATAATGGCATTTATTAGATTCGTACGGAAACATGAAGTTATTAATCACTTTTTCTTTCTTGAAGAATTTGATAGAATATACAATCAGACAAAATATTGTTCCTGCTATAAATTCATATTTAAAGAATTACGTTGAAAAAAGAATATTTAAACCAAATTTTCTTCTCTCCCGATAAATTTTTCCGCCCTCAAAGCAAAGTTGCACATTTTCCACATCCATTTCTTGCTCGTTCTCCCTTCACATTGTTTCACGCAGTCTGTCCACCTATCCTCTATTATGTTCACAGTATTTATTATCCTCTATTATCTTCTATTTCTGCACAGTGTGTCCACCTATATTCTATTTTCTTTTCCAGTATTCATGTGTCTCTTACCCTCATGTCCCATACCGATTCCACGCATCGATTATTTGAATTAATCCAAAGTTCCCATCTTGAATCTTCTTTCCCACATCTTCTTGTGGTGGTCCGATACTTCTCAGAGAAAATCCCATTAAAGAAGAATTAAAAGAATTCATTAACCACTGTCCAATTACATGATTTACCAATTACATGAAATTTTCATGGTAGTAGCCAACATTTGTTGTCAAGCCAGATCAAGTTAGGTCAACTACCAAAACTAGAATGAAGGAATGATGTTGAACTTACCATTTTAATATAAGTATGCACACATTTGTCTCATTATTATATATATGTAATTATGTACATACGTAATTCATATGTAATTTCAATCTGCTTTTATGTAAGAAATGCAATTAACAATATTTATTACTGAGAACCAAATAAGATGAAAAAAAATCGATTCTCTAATAAAATAGAAACAAGATTAAAAATAGATTACACAGATAGTAGTAACACGTTTTGAAGTACTTGACTGAATTATTCAAAGGCTTTTCTTAAGACTTGGCAACTGATCAAATATAATTCGAGTTCTAACATATGTATATATGTATATAATTAATACAGCAAGTCTATGGATTGGAATGCACTGGTGAATGCAGTAAGAGTAGACACTCGAAAAACCTTTCATAGATTCGTAAAGAAAAGACATCCACCTTGGCTCTTAATAGTATATCCTCCAGCAAAGCCATTTTCGCTTAGATGTGTTCCATTGTTCGACATACCGCGCTTATACCGAAAACACCATTCTTGTTAAACGGATATTAATACTTCAGTGACGGATTATCATTCAGATTCTTTCATAATAAAATATAAAATTTAAAATGATATCATTCTTCAATTTAACTAAAATATCACTCGTTTTAAAAGTTTTATTACTGTTTTTGGTTAATCATGCGAATGGCATATTTCAATTTGGAATATAGAAATAAAACTTGTCCCATAGCTATAGTGTCACGTTAAAACTTGTTGAGTGGAGTTGAGTGAGTTGAGTTGATTGGGTGGGAAGATTGGGTGGAGTTGAGTGAGTTCAACTAGCTAAAGAAATTCTACTTCCTGTTGAAACACACGGAATCCTACCGTAATCAGTAGAGCGTAACTGGAGTTAATAAAATGAAGCAATGATTTAATTGTATCTTTACTTAAATTAAATAAGTCAGATTTTAATTGTTTCAGTACGGTCCATAAACACAAATCTAATAAAACACGACTAAATTTATAGAGGGCTTACAAATCTCGCGGAATAATAAAACAAGTACTAATTCAAATTTATTCTATTTACATAAATGTTAAGGCGAATGCAACAAAGCTTCCCGCTAATTCGGAAGTAAATAAAAGTATCTGCCAAGTAACATTTAGTTATAGAGGAATAGCTTGGCTTATAATATAATAAAATACACTACGGCTTTGATTTAGAAGATGTATGTAAAAACTGTTAAGCAACATTTAAATAAAAATTAATTATTTGTTAGTTAATTATTAAATGAAAATTATTTATACTGAATTCAATTATTTACTCAGTATCCAATCGAATTTCTCGTTCGAATCGTGTTCGAATTTCTCAATCAATAGATTTATAATAAAATAATCGCTTACTCACATTTGAACGTTAGGCATAATTTCACGCAACAAATCTAATACTACGCGTATGTTGGGTAGTTATTTTTCAATTGTTGTAAAAATGTTTTTCCCATGGCATGCGTTTTTGTATTTTATCGCCGGCTTTTTACGCAACGAATCGGGCCAGATTCGGTGGCATGTATCTCACATCTCCATAATGGAAAGCCTATCGCATAATTCATTCTTACTCTAACCACTCTCGAGATGGCGCCGCTTCCCAAAGTTCGGTAGGCTTCGCACAAGTTCGGTTCAGCGACTATTTCACTTCATTTGATACCTAACTCTCTGCGTCGCGGCTAGCTTATCCCTCACCTATAAAAGAACACCTTTACAATTGAATCATGCAAACTAGGGACTTTTTAAATCCCAATTCTGTAAAGAATTCTCGCGATTTGATTATTTTTACGTAAATAGATAGAATGAATCATTATACTACATTCTTTTTATAATGAAAAGTATCTACAGTAGAATCCAAGGAATATTTTTGAACCTCTAATATTTTTGGCGTTTTAATTGTTACTTTTAAAAATGTTTGTTACGATACAAAAATTAAACATCAGTAGATTCTACAATAAACATTAACAACCAATCTCATACTGAATCATCAGACATGCAATCAGATGCTTTGGAGGTAATCTCTACAAGTGAAGTGCATTACTTATGAATCCTTCTTACAGAGATATCCTGATCAAAACCATGCACTCACTTTAAATGTATTCACAAGAGTATAAAAATTATTGTGACATGAGACTTGTGACATGAGATTTAGAAACCTAGAATCAGAGCGATGACAAACATGAAACTGATTCGCAATTCTTTTCATATAAGCCTAGTCATAACTCGTAGATAACGCGTAGAATAGTATACAAACTGTAGAATTCAGATAATTACTAAAAATGTCACCAAAATATTTTGTAGAATCTTTTCAGGTATGTATAAAGTTGAGAAAAAAGAAAGACTATATAAAATCAGGCTTGGCCAGTGTTGTCGGATTTTTAGTTCCGTAACGGATTTCAGACAAGTAATACGATAGCATGTTAACCAACAAACTTATGACGAGTAGAGCCAAAGATTCTCGTACTGAATTCCGCATTTTTCATAGAATCAACGATATGAAATGTACACCGAAAGCACATCTTTATAATTGTGAATATATTGTGTCACCTACATTCGCGACGATCGTCAGCCTAACATAAGCTGCGGCATATGTTACTCCTAACATAACTATTGTTCTAGAACTATGGAAAGAACATTTTACTCATATGACATGTGCAAGTACCTAACCTCAAACACTAATAACTGGACAGAAATGCCAACCCAATACTAACATTAGAGTATTGGGTATTTAAATACTCCCTTTGTAATCTAAGTTTAAAGTAAGTCAATATTCCTTTATCAAAAACAAAAGTATATTCCGGAAGCAGGTGTCATGTTTTAAGTAGTATGTGTAAGACACTAAATAGTAAATAGTAGGTGTAAGATAAACACTATTTGTTCCAAAAGTGACACAAATCCCTATAACGTGTACCACAAGCTTTCGTGATTGGACCAACTCTGTAGAATTATATGTAGAACAGTCTTTTGGAAACAAGAATGCCAAATGGGGTCACTATTATCAGATCTGTCGATGTAGCCATACTAGACCCAGCGAGAGAATTAAGGTAGCTAATAAGTGTCTCAAAATTGTCAGTGAATGAATGAGAGCAAATGGTCTTAGTCTTGCTCCGGAGGAAACTGAAACCATTCTGCTAGTCGCAGAAAGATGACCCCTCCTGTGCTTTCAATCGAAGAACACCATATATAGTTTAAAGAAACAGTAAAATATTTAGGCGTAATCCTTGAATCGTGGTTTGCGATTTAATAAAGTTATACAGGAAGTGGCGGAAAAGGAGACACACGAACATTATCTATGCCTAAAGTGGGAGGACTGACAACTTCCAAATGGAAACATCTTCTGGGTAGTGGAGTCAACATTATTATAAGCGTCCCAGTATGGGTTAAATCAATGAACATTGGCAAATATACTACTCAAGAACCAAAGGATTGGATTTCTATAAATATCCTATATGTATTCCTCCAATCCTACTCCTATTATGGTAGGGAAAAGAAAGCCACCGGCTCCAGGCAAGAAGTATAGCGGTGCGGATACACTTATTTTCAGACTCGAAGAGCTACAGGACAAATTCCGATGGGTATACCTTAATACCCCAAATATAAGCTCATGCAAAGAGCTCATGGTGAGCTAACTTTTTGGGCTACACAGTGCCTCCACAGGTCACAGATGCTTTGCCTCATATCTATTAAAAATGTTGAAAAAAGGTGGTTCGCGAGCACACTTTGTTGTAGCAGCAGGAACTGGACAGTAAGAACAGAAAATAAGTGTTCATAATGATGGAATCAGCAATAATATAGCAATTAGTGGTACGCTATATGGCCCCGGTGATATAAAGAAAGTTTGACTTTGAACTAGAAAGAAGTTCGGGGACTAACTAAACAATAATTAAAGAGTTTTGTAACTATTTCAAAGTGCTAATCCTAGCATATGTGGACCTATAGTGCAGTCATAGTGGGCAAAGACGACCATACGATTGATTTAAAGGGGGGACTCAATTGGCAAAATTAACGGAAGTACATTTGTTTTTACTTTACTTTTTAAAGAAATACAAAGCGCTTAGGAAGGACTACAGTCACCAAACGGGGAGTTTGGTCATTCAAAAGGGGGGCTCGAACTCCCATAGCCCCTCATATGGGTGCCCGTGATAGTGAGCATAATTGGCGTCCAGGGCACGACTTTTTTGCTGTCGTGCCTTTTATGTATGGCTACATCGACCTTTTTGGTGTCTGGGGCACGATACTTTTTGCGCCTCACCCTTCATCCGAAAAACTCTTGGCAGTGGGGTTTCGAGGAGTGGACGTGAACCTTAACACAAGAATTTTTTTCAAAAAATCTTAAATATGTCATTTTAGAGTTTTAAGTGCTTATTTATTAATTCTATTTCGATTATTATTGGGACGAAAGCTTTAGATTCGAGACAAAAAACTAGTAAAAAGAATCGGGACAAGGGTTCAAAATTCGAGGCTGTCCCGAAACAATCGGGACGTCTAGTCACCTTACTTTTTAGCATTATTTTAAAACAGTGTAGTGCAGGAGAAATTTTGTCTATTACAATACAAATATATAAAAAAAATAGAATGTTGTGTATACGGAGATATTTGATTGATTTACCCCAAACATTAATACATTTTAACAGACATATCAAGAAAAGAAATAATCAATTATATTACAATTGTTAATTTAAAATATATTTTTTAAATAAAACAAAATTCCCGTACTCAAATATTATTTCTCAGAAATCGATCAAAATTAAAATTCAATTTTTTTTTGTTTAATCTTGTTTGGGGATCGTTTGGCGGCTATCTGTGAGTGGTGCCCGGAGCTTTATAGACATCCTCGCTACACTCCACTGGTGTAGTGTGGAAGAAACTTCTTGAACACTATCTTGTCTGACCCCTAATCAGGTCCTAAAACAGGTCCGTACATATGTGAAAGCAGGGCTCATTCTGCACCCCAAAATAAAGTAAAATCAAAACATATCTAAAAGTTTCGTAGAATGTTTAAATACGTAGAATAAAAAATGTAGAATTAATAATTAAGGTTAAAGTATTTAAATACTCTAAGTTAATATTCCTTTAAATACACGTATAATTAAAGATATAAATATTTCTGAAAACAGGCGTTATGTTTTAAGTAAAACAAAATAGTATGTCTAAGATAAACACTATTTGTTCCAAATGCGAGAAAAATATTTAATAACGAAACTGTTTTATATACTGAAAACTACTACGAGAGCTGGTATGTTGTTCGCGCTCTTCAAAATGCCAGGGAGACAGCTATTTATTTAGCTTATATCATAACAGCTTTACCCAAAATACGGTTTTAATAAATCTGAGAAGCCGCTATCTGCTTGATAAAGTACATCCTATTCAATCTTCATTCAAAACTCAATCCGAAACACTAACCACACGTTACCATATTTATATGTTTCATAGATGTAATACGTAAGAGAAAGATAGATGATACATTTCGTGCTGCATTCGTCACGTTGTTCATTTACGTGTTGTCTCAACTGAATGACTACATTCTAGGATGTTGAACTAGGTCCGTCTCAAGGTTCTCCCTTCTCTTCCTTGGTAATAATAAATTCTAAATATTAAACCCGACTCTACACGTTTTTATTTTCCATACTCTATTAATATTTTCTGCTCTAATATTTTCGTACTCTATTATTGATAGTTTCTAAGGTGCGTATTACTAATTAATTTTTTTACATTGCATTTATATTGTGTTTTTTAATAATTTTTAATTTCCATGAGGCATCATATTATTGTTGAAAAAAAAATGTCAAAGGCGAAACAATTTCGAAGCCCATCAGTACATTCTGCCGCTGGAGAAACTTCAAAAGACGATTTTAAGAATCGCGACAACTTCTCCGTCTCTGCGAAGTGTTCGGAACTTGCTGCAAATTTCTTCCTAAGACCTGACATAAAATTTTGAAATAATGCAATGTCTCTTTCAGAATTATTTTTATATTCAAGAACTGTTGGAAAGTGAATAAATTCTTGACTGGCAATGATTTTTTCAAAGATATCGAGCTTGCGATGGATAGAAGACACACTTTGTGATATATTAATTTCCCATTTCCTTAATGTTTCAGAATGTCTTTCAGGAAACCCAAAACTAGCATATTGCGTTCGTTTGCTAGGAACTCCAAATGTTTCCTCGATTCTTGTGTACCCAAGTTGTCTAAGAAGGAGGTTACTTCTTATTTTATTTGCCCAAAACGTTCAATCACTTGACCTCTACTTAGCCATCGAACATTGTTGTATTGCAGTCAATCAGAATGCGCCGAATCACACTCCGATAGGAACTCTTTGAACTGTCGATGCTGAAGAGCAGGACCTTATAAAATTAATCAAGTTGTCCATTATTTCTTTCAGAGTGGCATTAAGTTTTTCACAAAGGGCTGTCTGGTGAATTATGCACTGATAAGATAGTAGCCTAGCATTCTTATCCTTGATTCTATTTGCTAGTCCTGTTTGTTTGCCGATCATTGATGGGGGAAAAAGGCACCATTTTATCATAGTTAATGTTTGATTTTGTCATGAAGTCATCAAAAGTCTTGAATAAATCTTCTTCGCGAGTCCTGCCTTTTAACGGCAATATTGCTAGCAATTCTTCCTTAAATGCTTTATTCTCAATATCCAAAAATCGTACGAAAATAGACATTTGTTCTTTATCAACAACGTCACACGATTCATCACGTGCTAGGTCATAGCAAGACGCCTTCTGCAGAAGTTCGAGCAAACTACTTTTATTGTCAACAGCCAAAATTTCGGATCTTCTTGCCGGAAATGGAATATCTTGAATTGCGGCAACAACATCCTTTTTCTCTTCAAAAAGTGCCTCGGCCGCTTCCAACATACATTTTTTGTACTATCTGAGAATGGCTTTTGGTGATTATTAAACGTCCAAAATACACGCAACGCTGCTTCTGCACATTTTTCTTGTTCGCTTATAAACCAAACTTTTTTTTGTTAGAATGTCTGGAGTTTTTCTTGACAAGTTTCACTACCTAGAGGTAAATTTTTATGGAACTGCTGATGAGTTTTTTTGTAGTGTCGTTTTAAATTTGCACTTTTAACAAGAGCGACAGTTTTGTTGCATAGGGTGCAAACTGACATAATATGCTGAGCCTTACTGAGGCATTGCTGAGGCTTACTAGCAGACGTTGCTCCTTTCCCTCTCCTGCTCTACATAGCATAGCAGCTAGGTATTTAGTCTACCTATTAACCATGAAGAACTCAAAACAGTCGTGCAATTACTTGTAAAATACTATGAAAAAATGATAAGAGGCTAGAAATTCAAAATTGCAGAGGTTAGTCATATGACAATGCAGGCAATATGTCCGGAGTATATAAGGGATTGCAACCCAAAATTAAAAATCACAGCAAAACTGCATTCTATATACCCGGCGAAATTTTCCAGCACATGTTTGATGAAAAACACTTTTTGTATGCAAAATTTATTAGTGTTATTCTCATCTTCAACAAAGAGGTGGCACATCTCGCGGAATGTAACTATCAAGCGAAATATTGCAGTAAAATGAATTTCTGCAACTAATGGTCTTCAAGAGCAGATGTACTTTTAGCTGTTACTGTAAAATTTATGTCATATAAAGAGACTTTATTTACAATTCGAGCAATTCGAGAACTTTAAAGCTGCGCTTCTGCTTTTCATATGAAATTCTTTACTACAGTGATTGAATCAAGCAAGGAACAGTCTGCAAAATAGAATTTGTGATTTTCAAACTGATGTAAATCTTTTAAAAGCACTATCACTTTATATTTCAAAAGATATTCTAAACAAAAAGGATTTCTTTAATAATGTTGAAATCGCATGCATTTCTTTGATAAAGGATATAAATTATGAGTCACAGGAGAGGAGAGAAGTTAAAAATTCAAATCATGCTGAAAATGAGCAATTAAATGGCAAGCGATATTTTATTGTAAATGTTTAAATGTTATTTCCAATAAACAGGATTCGGAAATTTAAAGACATATTGGAACTTCTCGGAATATTTTAAATTATTTTGCTGCTGTATTAAATGTTAACTTCAAAGCACTTCATCAAATGAATATGACGCATGTCTTAAAACTTGATGGAAACATACTGAAGTGATATTGCTAAGACTCTGTACAGAGAGCGCAAACAATGTTAGGACATGAAGCCGGTAGGTCTTCAAGCTTTTGTTAAAAAAGAAGCCCTGGAAGTTATGTGTACGCATGCTGCACAGACCAGCTCTTGTTTGTTGTAATGTTATTTTTATAAAAATTACGAAAATTGTAAACTACTCCTGCATAAAGAACAGTCCAGGAAAAGCTACAATGTTTGCAAAGTTATGTTGTTACAGGCTAATTAATCGAACATAAATTAATTTAATAAAAAACAAATCAATTTAGTAATTATTAATTACCAAATAATGCAAATATATATTGTGGAATAAAATCTAGAGATAACTGGCACGAAATTATCAAACAAGCCGCTCAACACGGAAGCATTTAACACAGGGATGCCTACTCGCATACGCATGGGAGTAGGCATCCCTGTGTTACGCATGACATTACGCGTAACACAGGGATGTTACGCGTAATGACATTACGCATGGGATAAAAGTCAAATGATGCCGCCTTATATGTTCTTATGCCGTCTGCTATACGAGATACTGACAAATGTCGGAAGCTTTGTCATAGATATATGTATATGTTTATTACACATAGAGTATATTTCCGCATTTGATATTTTTGCGGAAGCTATTACTATTTTTAAAAGAAAAACTTTTATTTCATTTACCCATTTTCAATAAGCAGTTATGCTTCGGACCCTTTGTGTTTATAGCCTTGTCTCATTGAACGGTTCCACATCTGAAGGGGATAGCTTCTTAACTGTTCTTCGCTTGATCTTTACTCGATGTTTTTCGTAGTTTTTTTTTGTCTACAAGTTAATGCAATTT
Organism: Adranes taylori; assembly: GCA_009867245.2. Classification (NCBI taxonomy): domain Eukaryota; kingdom Metazoa; phylum Arthropoda; class Insecta; order Coleoptera; family Staphylinidae; genus Adranes; species Adranes taylori. Next base: position 19,950 of record WYDF02160915.1, read on the forward strand.
GGATACTTAAAATTGCCAACTGATCAAAGATGCTTTCCCATTGGTCGTAGATCGAAACTTCCCAAAGTTTGCTAACAGACGTTTCCTTCAAGCCACGCCCGGCGAGCTACACAAAGTGACACTGTCGATCGGTGACACGGCAAGTATCTTCTTGCCAGCTTCTTCAAATAAAAGAACCAACTCAATCCAGCATTCACCAGGCGCATTTTGGGTCGCACTGAGGCGCACTGAGAGTGAGCAAAGTCGCACGTTTCGATCAGCATAATACTCTTTGAATGATCAGGTCTATTTTCTTGAACAGTGAGCAAAATCACAGGCTTGTGCGAATATCAGGTCAAGTATACATGGATATTAACTGTTGAATCTTTCGTTCTCTTGTCATCATCTTCTTTCTCTTTTCACTTATTCATATAAATATTTCATAATCCGTTCGTGACAAGCTACCTCGTCAATGCGAAAACGGGGAGGTCAACATCAGAGGAAGAGGAACGCCAAAGTCGAGCTCACCCCAATAAGGATGCCAGAGATCGAACTTTAAAGAGGCCCATCAAGCTGTGCTGCTCGCCTACATCACGAACACTGGTAGATGCACCTACGCCATCCACACCTGCGAAGCAGCAGCGAGAAAAATCTACATTCTATTCGATGATTCCTGAACTTTTGGTCACGTAGAGCCCCACCATACACACGATAGTATTCTTTCGCCAAAATTCGAATATAATAGGTCAATAAGGCCATGCTCAGTGCTGGACTTTCCCGGTGGGCTACCGGTAATTTTCCAGTAATGTTTGCTGTAAATTGAAAATGGCCTACGGCGTGATAGCAAAAACTAGAATCGTGGCTCGATGTATTCTAAATTTCCCGATTGCAAATTTGATCCCAGTCCAGCGCTGGGCATGCTTTAATAGATTTAAATCCTGTGACAAGTTTTATTTATCTATGCAGTTGATTTTCAAACAAAACTACAGTACTATTCTTTCTACTCAACCATGAATCGATGAAACTGAAAAAAACCACAAATAATTTTTATTCATAATTTTGACAATAACTGATATAGACGCTTTTGATCAAATGGTACATAAATATTTAGAAAAACCATAAGATGTGTATTGAGATTTTTCTTTGAAATGGTTGTGTAGGTAGTAATAAATATGCTTGCGTGTAGCAGCCTTTAGTTGCAAAGCCCGAAAAAAATCCTATAGAAAAGAAAATCTACTGGTCACGGAGGTAGAGACAGGTTGATACATTCCATGAAAGCAAAATACTACATTCCTTTCTGAATGATGGAGGAATTATTGATACAGAAGTGTTTTTTAATTTTATATATATAAATAAAAATAGATATAAAGTAAATTTTATAGTTGCGGTCAACTTGAACCGATAGATTTGCTAACAATTCTAACCAGATAATAAGTAATATAACAGGGTTATATAACAGGTCCACGCGAAATAAATCAGCTTTCTCTGTTCGTTTGCTTCGAAAAGCTCAAGTTTTGCATCTATTTATATAAGCAGCGTTTTTTGAGCAAGGTCCTCTCAGTCCAGTTCTTCTAATCCTTTGTCCTGCGTTGTTTGATTTATCATGGAGTTCTAGGATTTGCCCATATCACTTTAGTTGTTTAGATACCATGACATCTATGATATTATAGTCCATTTGCATCTTTTGCCTGATAAAACATTGATGACATGTTCAACTTTGGAAATTCTGTAGCATCTTCCTCAAAAATTCATTTCCGCCGCTAAAAATTGTTGGCATTCTCTATTGTTTAGCACACAAATCTCTGAACCATATATCATTGAGCTCTCTAGAATGGTTTTATAGGTGTACTGTTGTTGTTTGTTTAGTTGCTAATCGTTGGATTCGAGATTATAGGATGTAACGTTTGTGTAATTTGTTTGTCAGTTATTACGTTCTTTCTAATATCATGTTCATCATTCCTGGTAATCGTAATGCCTAAGTACTGACTTTATTGTGCCACTTCACCATAAAATGTTCATAGGTGGATCACCAATAGGTGGATCTCCAATATTGATCTCTAGACCCCATTGATCGTATTCTTCTAGGAGCTTTCGTAACATGAAGGAGATGTTGGCGTAGTCTGCCGCGAATATTATTTGGTGTTGCGCAAACCGTAACGTAGTTAGGTAATTTCCATCTATTTGTAGACTAAATAAAGGTGTAGACTTAATATAGCGCCTTTTCGCAATCCCTTGATTACTAGAAATTCTGCACTACTGATTACTACAAAGCTTCGTGCCTACTTTTACTGCACTAGTACTGTTTTTGGGCATTAATATAAGTAGATGGAATTTGAAAATTATCAAATGGTTGATGGGCAGAGTCATGCGCCTTTTTTTTTTAAATAAATCAAAGCTCCATGTGCTAGTTTTCCTGGTGCATTGTTATTTTCAATTATTTGTTTCAGACATAAAAGCCATACAAAATGGGCATACTCTGAACCGGTTCCGATATTCTGCTTCCTCGTAATGTTCTTCAGTTCTTTATTTTTAGGATCCGCCCATAGAGCCTACTTACTGAAGTTGTCATACTGCACTCCCTTTTTGAACCTTTTTTGCATGTCGACGTAATTTGTGTATATTTTAGGCGCCACAAACAAATGTGTGATGGGAACATTCTTTTTCCATGTTTTATTTTCCAGGTACGCAAACTTTGTACGAACTGTTGTTCACTGTCGAGAATTTATATTTCAAAACTTCGAAAACGGTACTGCCAAGACAACACTTAGTTATATAAAAATCATATTGGCAATTTTGGCTTACGAAAAAAACGATCAGAATGTTACATAAATAATTCGCCTGATTATAAAATTTCATTTGTACAAATTATAACAAGTAATTTATAACTGAAGATGAATTTAATTGCCTAATAACTCATCATTAAAAGAATAAACAGTTAATATGTCTTGTCGTCGTCTACCATCTCAACGGATTCTGTTTTTGTAGATTTCTTGGTTTATCTTTTGCTTATTTGCGTCTCTCTTCCTCGTTTCTTCATCAAAATATTTGAATGAAAGTGAAACTTTGGCAAGCAGCCGTTATACGACAGCAAAAGTACGCGAACCTGATTGTAATTTGTCTCTTCTTTTCTCCTCTTTGATGCATAATTACATTCTTCTGCTTATAAGCTCTTCTTCTAATTCCTCGTGCACCGGTCTGATGGTCATGAACAGGTTACCATCTCAATCTTTGATATATACGTAATATATCTATAGCGTTACGCGCAGCATATGGATATTACTTATTGATTTCATGTGTTTTTAAGTAGAAATAATATCATATCATTTATCTTTAATATCTTAAAGATATTGTAGTTATCTTCATGAAATTGTAACTTAATTAGCATAATATTATGAAGCAAATGTTTTATTACTATATTTGCATTTTTGAAACATATCATTTATTCTGATCGGGATATCAGATAAATTTGTTGATGTAATTTATGCTTCTTAGGAATTAATTAATATTCATTTCAGTGTACAAATATAACCATTAATTTGAGGAATCTACATATTTTACCGATCTTTTGTTTTTATTTATTACAATCTTAAAATTATTCCTTCTTATAATTAAATATTATTTAATATTATTTTCTTGGATTAGTTCATTCGAATCTATTATACTTTTGCATGGCCTTGGGATTAGCGGAGCTACAATAAGCAGAATGCACAATTAATGACGACAAATAGGCCATGCTCCGTGTCTAGTTAGAATTTCAGGTTGTGTTTTCCAGTTCCTTCTTCTTTCCAGTCATATATGTCAACTGCTGGACGTAGGCCTCTCCCGCTGTCCCGATCCAAAGCCTCTTGTTGCCACGTAGTTCCTGCTCTTCTTTTAATATTGTTTGTCCATCGTTGAGGTGGCTTTCCCATCGGTTTTTCTGTTGGTGGTCGCCATTGAAGAATTGTTTTGTCCCAACAATTATCAGTCATTCGCTATATGTTGCTATATGACGCTATATGTTTCATGACATCAACGACTTTTCTTTGTTGTCGGATCCACTCATTAGCCATTTTGTCTTTTAATGGTATTCCCAACATACTCCTTTCCGTTGCTCTTAGGGCTACCATCAATTTATTTGCAAACGCTTTATTCACTGTCAAACTTTCGACTCCATGAGTTAGAACTGGAAGAACACATGAATCGAACACTTTCCTTTTCAAGCTATTGTTCATTTTACTCTTGAAACTGTCCTATTCTTCTCGTTATTTCAGCAGTCTGGTTTTCCAGGCCTAATTTTAGATTGTGCTAATTTTAGATTGTCACCAAGGTACTTGTAATTATCGACAACCTCAATAACGTCATTTCTAATTTTCATGATTCGGTCATCAGCAATTATAGCCATGACTTTGGTTTTTGATAAATTCATCTTAAAAGATGTTTCAGAAACCTACCGTTTATATTTATTCCCATCTCGCTCCAATCTAGTTTTTTTTAAACAGTTTCTAGAGTTGATGTGAATAATTTCGGCGAAATAGTATCTCCCTGCCCCATTACTCTTTCGATTTGGAAATTACTCATGTTTACATAGAGTTTGACACCTATCTTGCGTTTTCGTAGATATGCTTGAGTACCTTGGATTAATACGACATTCATCTACTATCGACCAGGTCTCTACTAAATCAAATGCTTATTTAATTTCTATGAAGGCAAATGTGATTCCAATTTTATGTTCAGTACACTTCTCAATTAGAATTTTTACAGGCTGCAATGATCGTTCGTACTATATCCAAATCTAGATCCAACTTGTTTTACGGGTTGGTAGAAGTCTACTTTCTTTGTAATTCGTTTGGTAATCAACTTCATAAATATAGCTGTGAGGTAATTTTTGAGTTTTGTATTGTCTCCTTTTTCAGCGCAAATCCAATAGTACTCCTCCAAGTTTACAACAAAGTCCTAGAAACTGGATTCTTACCAAGGACCTAGAAGAAAGTCTAACTAGTCAGGCCAAAGACCAAAAGGCAAAGCTCCAGGAAAGTACAGACTAATCTGTGTTTTGGGCGAAATTTTAAACATCTTGAACTACAGGACCTAACTTGCAGTAAATGTAGGATTGCATGACACACAGTTTATTTTTCGTGAAGGATATTCCATCATAATCGCGCTTCGAGCATTTATTGAAACTGGTTGTACTTATTATTTATGGTTGTACTTATTATGCTCCTTTGGGATTGAGATCAACCATATTTACGTCAGGTTTCCCGCTTATAATTGTATTAATTCGTGGATTCTTGTGGTTTTCAATTCGTGGATTCTTGTGGTTGCTGCCTTCTACTGCATCATTCATTTTATATCTCAGTTGAAAATTACTCCAACATCGTTCTCATTGCGAGATTCGGTGTTTCGTGCATATTGTGCAACCGATCTGGGCAGACGCCACTAGGCTCAACTACGTACGAAGGATTTTGTAAAGGCACAAAGTTAGGCCTGGGCGCGGTAACATGTGGTGCTTATCGTACTACATCTGCAGTTGCGCTACAGTTAATTGCAGGAAAGCGTCCACTATACCTGCTCGCTGAAAAAAGAGCGAAAACCCATAAGAATAAGGAAAAACTTGTAGTATACGCTAGCAAGGTGGAAGGATCTTTGGAACGAGACAACGAAAGGAGCATGAACCAGACTCCTATTACTGAAAATTCGCCCGTGGTACCTGAAACACAATGGAACTTTGGATTTCTGGCTCACGCAGGTCACGAATGTTTTGAGCCTTATCTACACCGCATTGAAAAATTACCCAGTGACACCTGTGAGCACTGTAACAGCAAAAGGGATGATCCCGAACACACAATCATGTATTACGAGGCGTGGGTTGAGGCGAGAGTTGGCATGAAAGAACAAGAAGGAGAAGTGATAAGAGTTGAGAGTTTGGTGACGACAGTATTGGAAAGCAAGTGGAAGTGGGACTTTGTTATGAGAAAACTACGACAAGGGTCAGTGGAGGTTAACTGGAGGGAACTCTATACACCTCCTTCAGTGGTCTTCCTTTGCAGGACCTAGAAGGCTATACACTAAAGAGTAGACCAGTCCCAGAGAGTAATAAACAGTGATTAGATTATGGAAATAATGGAGGCGAAAGACAAATTTCCGGAAGGATGATCTGGTTATCTAAGACCTCATGAAAGGCACTTGGAAGTCATACCAAAGTTTAGTACTAGGTGTTTGGAGGGGACCACGGGTGACTCGTCCACAAACGCGGGTTTTTAGGGCTGTTGCTTTTCCATAGCGGACATGGCGGGACAAGCGCCTACCATTGACACTAGAGGTCTGCTTGCTGGTCGTTCTAGCGACGATTAGTCGCAACTCCAATCCCCCACAACACCTATTGTAGGTTTTTCGACCCTTAACACCCGGTGCCAAGCAAAAAGAAAAGACCTTATCTTTTACTTCCAACGCAGATTTAATACCTCTATCTCTTTACTTTTCTTGAAATTGCTTGCGAGAAGTGAATGTAGCAGCCATGCAGGGTTACATCCTTTTTATATTCTCTGTTTTCTTGTTTTCTAGTTTTAGAGAATTTTTGAATCCTTTTTTTAGTTTGTTGCGTCTCAAGACTTTTTCAACCTCTGTTTTTATCGCAATTTTAAGAACAATTTATTGCTCTGTAGAAAACATGCCTAGAATTAATTGATTAAAGACTCGCCGTGTGATTTTAGTGAAGTTTAAATATCTTCTACATCATCTTCAATGTCTCTGGAAGTGGCCAAAATACTAATATCTTCAGTGATATTTTCAGTATCATTTTCATAATTGATGTTAATTCCTCTGAACAACTTTTTGCTAACACCCTTCACACATAACTAGGTAACTTCATTCCACGCTTTGGCGATATTTCTGATAGCTTTCATTATATGAAATTGTATCCACCATATCCGCATGGCATCTATAACACCTCGTATCAGCTTCTTCAATAACTTTGGGTATTCCTTAAATTCAATGCTGCTATTGCGCCTTGCTCCACAGGCTGTAAGAAGGAAGTGGTATTTGGGGACACCAATACTACTTAGCTGGAAAAGAGCTCGAGTTCATCTACAATATCTTCGTAATCTTTTTTTTAATGCTGGGCAGAAACAAGATTTAAACCAGTCCATAAATATATTTTGTGTCATCCAAGCCTTACTGTTTCTGATTGACAAATCAACATTGGTTTCAGTTTGAGTTCTTTGATGAATTTTCGCCGAAAAGAAGAATTGAACGATCCTTGGCTGCTTTGAATCCAGAAGCAGTAATCTTTTCTATGGAAATAAATGTACAAGATGGCATCGAGTCCCATCTCGTCTGCATTTAAAATCAAATTTGCTGGATAATTTGACCTTTCCACAATATTACTAAACTGTATGGGATATTTATCAGCTGCTTCAATGACTGCAGTAGCAGATTTGAGAGTTATGTGTTGACTTTATAATTAGTGCTGATTATACTCCTTCGGAATTGAAATCAATCTTGCCATATTTTTGTCAGGTTTCCTGCTTATAATTATAAACATTTTTCTAGGTTTTTAATTCTAGGTTTCTACTACATCATACGTTCGATCTCTGGGCTGAAAATTATTCCACATTTTTATACGAATAGTATCATTTTCTAACCGTTTTGTAGTATTACACAGCGGGTGTGTCGTTACAGGTTCGCCGTGTGACTTTAGCAAAATTTGAACATCATCTACATCAACATCTTCGATGTCTCTGGAAGTGGCTAAAATACTAATATCTTCAATGATGTTTTGAGTACCATTTTCATAATTGATGTTAATTCCTCTGAACACCTTTTTCCAAAACACCCTTCATACATCACTGGGTAACGTCATTCCACGCTTCGTCTATATTTCTGATAGCTTTCATAACATTAAATTGTTTCCACCAAATCCGCATGGCATCTCTCGCTAACAACTCGTATCAGCTTCTTCAATAAGTTGGAGCATTGTTTTCCTTAAATAAGTTGCATTGAATGCTGCTATTGCACCTTGATCCATGGGATGTAATATGGAAATGATATTTGGGGGTATGAATACTACTTTGACTGGAAAATCGCTCCAATATCTTCGTGATATTTTTACTTCGTTCATTTTGTGCAAAAAGACTTGCTCCATATCTTTTACTGTTATATTAGTACCTATTTAATGCATATTTAATAGCTCTAACTCTACTTTTCTTCAAATTGTTTGAGGGAAATGGATGTAGTACCCAGGGATTCCCACGTCAGAAATATATGACAAGAAGCTTTTCCCCCAATTTTAAAAACAGTTTACTGCTCTGTAGAAAACATGCCAAGAAGCTCTAGGCAAAGTTTAACAGCGTAATTTGTGTTTTTTATTAAAAAAATTTCATGTAATCAACAATAATTGCTGAACTAGATGTTATCATTTTTATCTAATAACATATCAAATATCTAATATTTATACATCATGATCTCATCTGTATTTTACTGATGCTTTACGATGGTATAATAACAGAGAGTATCATTTTCTCAAGCGCACTTATAATAGTCATAAAAGTCATGGTCGTCATTTATACGAAAAGAGTCATTTATGCGAAAAGAAAAATTGTCGACGTTTCACCCACGTGTCGTAAAACATATGATGCTATTATCTATCTAATTTAACCACCAAGAAAAGAGGCGTTTTCCTTTTATAGATCAATCATTTGCGCTAGGTAAACAAAAATTTTCTTCTTGTTATTATTCTTATTAGAAATGTTTCTTTGGCTCATTAACACTCTCCTCACAATTATAGTTCACAATCATTTGGCGATTATTTTAAGAAACTGTGTTTTCTTCAAAAGCCTTTACAAAAAGCGTTGCTGCAGAACCTACAATAAAATTGTTAGATGGCAAAATCACAAACATGCAGTTGAAGGAAATGCTGAACGACAAATTCTGAGTGTCTGAAGAAGTGTAATACATGAAGCCCAATAAAGCTCTGGTAGAGATCGAAATAGATAAAAACGGAGAAAGAAACGATTGGATTAGTGAGAAATTGGAAAAGTGATCCAAGACAAAAAAAAAAAACTATTTTTCCAAAGAGTTTGTAGTCGTAGAAGGCGATGTAATATAGTCGTAGAAGTACTCGGCTTACAAAGAAAATACTAAAAATTTCGGAAAACATATCTTACTAGTATTTTTTCTTTTTTGGCTTGATACAGTTTTCCTATCGATGTTCAATAGCTCCGATACCCTGTCTATAATGAGAATCGTCGAGCTTCTTAAAATAACCATCAACCGCAGACTCCATCTATTCATTGTTGACAAATCTTTTACCAGGGAGTCTTTTTTTCAAGTTTGGAAACAGAAAGTAATCTAAGTGGGCTAAATCTGTCGAATAGGATGCGCGAGGAAGCAATTCGAGTCATTAATTTTGGTTATCGGATGTGTGAGCTGGTCCATTGTCTTGATGAAACAAAACTTTCTTTTTCGCCTAATGCGGCGATTTTTTCTTGATTTCATCACTTAAACGCTGCAAAAGTTCGCATAATATTCACCTTTGATTGTTGTTCCTTTTTGGAGATGATCAATGAAAATTTTCCCACATGCATCCCAAAAAACTCAAGCCATGACGCTGCCTGCAGATGGAACTGTCTTCGCCTACGATTATCCTCTTACGTTTTGATTGTTCCTTTATCTCAGATATGAAGTGATGGATTAAACATGGCTGTTCCAGATATGAAGAGATGATTGTTCCATCATTTTCACAATACTGTAGTAAAATTAAAGAAATCAAAAATGAATTTGAAAAATAATCGACTTTATAGCAATATATAAGACTTATAAGAAACATTTTCCCTTTTTATTGGGCCTTTTTCATTTGAACTTGTAAATGCTCCCACTTCGATGCAACTGGAATTAATTGATTTCCAGAATGATTCAGTTTTAAAAGACAAATATCGAGAAGTAGGAATTAATTTCCAAAATATATTCTTATTTAAGTGAGAAATGCCCGGAAATTAAAAAGTTTTCTGCAAAAATTTTATGCTATTTTTAGAGTAAGTACTTGTGTGGCACCAAATGGCCCGAGTTTTACTTGAGAGTGCTCAAAAGCAACCAAATATAGGGTGCATCTTATCTTACAGCCGTACCATTCCCAGTATAACTAAATCCACTATACACATTCTCCTACTGCTGGTTGTAACACTAACACTTTATACATTCTCCTTATAGCAATCAAAGTATACTGAAAATTATTTTTGTTAATCCAAGTATAAATAAGGGACAGCTGTTCATAGAAATAAATGGTTTGTTTTTTTTATTTATATTTTTTTGGACTTGTCATTACTGACTACAAAAATAATAATATTCCTCAAAGCCATACGTACAACGCACCTGCTTTTCTTTCTGTATCAGAGCACCTGCTTATTTGGTTTTCACATAGTACCCTACCTAACCAAGTTTTAATAATTTCAAACTGACACTACTGATACATTTAACGTTTATAACAATTTTACCGTTATTACAATGTTATACATCTTGTTGGGGAAACAAGTTTGTAATAAATTTATGCGTGCCTATACTACAGGGTGAGCTTATTTCTTCTAATTTCGATAATTTGTTACGGCAGTTTTTGAACCAAGTCCATCAACTCTCTTTCCTCCACATCCCCCATACATATGCTCCATACACCATTATATTATTCACATATACTTCCATAATCTTCAACCTAATTCTCAGTGACTCCCGAAACTTTCTCGCCCATACCATCCTCATTCTCTCTATAACTTCACGTGCCTATTTCGTGACCATTTCCACGTGTTCCTTACACGACCCATTTTGTGCTAATAAGAAACCTAAATATTTATATTTCTTTACTCCTTCAATCCTGTGCTCCCCTATATCAAATACATCCTTTCTAATTTCCCTCCCTCCCCTCTTACACACCATAATTTTTGTCTTTTCCATAGTCCTTTGTAATCCCCTTCTATCCATGTATCCCTTCACTCTCAATCATTTCTTTCATCCCTACCCTATCATTCGCCATGCATACTATATCATCCGCATAGGTTAGAGATACCTCGTAGTATGTCATTTTGTATCCTGCCTTTTTACTGTCTAAGACATGTGGTCTTGATACCCTTACTATTTGTAAGTGTATCTTGTTATTTCCAAAACTTCCTTGATTAACATTTGATTGAAATGTAAGGTAGCTCCCTGCCATATTCTCTGTCTACACACTTTATATATATATATATATATATATATATATTTATATCAGACCCAGTGGGTTTCCTTTTTTACTCCATTGTATGTAGCACTTTTATAGGCTTTCCTCCACTGCCTTTTGTTTTAGGTGTTTTTGTTTTCTATGGACATTTTTCTATTGACACAAATAATGCTTAGTGCATTTTACTCTGCTTTTTTGCAGCTTTTGCAAAAACGCAGGAAATGGTACAATAAATTTAAAGACTCCCAACTTGGTCAGAAAGGCGGAGGTTTGCCATTAATGAATTGTCTGCTGAGGTTCCTGAGATCATAACGTCGTCTCCTGACTCGATGTTTTTCTCACGTTACGAGATGAGAGATAAGAAGAGGGGTCATGTCAGTATTTGTCATCCAGAAAAGAAACAAGAGTCTCAACAATAAATGCTAAAAATTTCTTGAGCAAAAAAACAAATAGTTCGATGCTTCTCAAAGAAAACCCCAAATGAATCAAATTGAAATTTACATTTAAATTTTTTGCGAAGAGTCAAAAAAATACTTTTTTGACTCTTCGTTCAAAGTAGCATAAAAAAATTTAGTTACGTAAATTTTTATTTCATAATAAACAACCCAAACATTAAGGATGTAAATGTAATATAATTCATTTAAAGTATTTTATTAATAATAATATTTATTATATAATACATTTTATAATCAAAATATATAATTATTATCTTGAATTGATTGTGAAATAAATTTACTCCTAAATGTTTACATTTTAATTACAATTTTATTAACAATTTTTAATGTACTTAAATTTATATTAATAATTAATGTGAATTTAATTATTCGATTAACGTTAAAATAATAATAAAAGTTTTCCATTAAATAATTTTATATATTATCAAATAATTTATGTGGAAGAATATTACTAACCTGTATGTATTAAATAAGTGTAAACAGAATTTTAAACGATTATGTTGAATTTAAATATTCAACACACATGTAATAAGAATAAATTATAAGACACATTCTAAACAATAAAAATATATCTTTCTACATACAATTAACTTCCTGTTATTGAAAATATCAATAGTAGACATGCAATGCCAGGTTTAAATTTTAAATAGGAAACATCAATGAAAATAATTGTCTTATTTGAATATGTTTATATTTCATGTGGGATATTTTAACCTTTTTTGGTATTATTGAAACTATTTATTGAATTTATTATTTGGTTTGTTTTTATTTAATTTTTGAAGTAGATTTCCAATATAATTTATACCATCGTCATTAAAGGGGTTTGCCTAGTGAGGAAGCCAAAAACTAGGTGCTTTTTGGGATTTTTTTTGCAAAAAGTATAAAACTTGTTTAAAAATGGGTTGGTTTATGTAATAGAATATACTCTTATAAATATAACGTAATTTTTTAAATAAAAAAGTATTAAAAATTAAAAAAGATACGGCCATCCCCCTGAAAGCCCTTTTTAAACGTGTTTTGTGGTGACCACAGCTGCTTGGATCTGAATCATTTGAGATCAAAAATGCGAAAAAAATTATTTAATATATTATTAAGTGAACCAATATTTTTTTTTAATTATCAATGGAAAATCGAAAGTTAAAGTTTCGATTTTTGATGAAAATATCGCTCGCTTCTCGTCAAGAACAAACAACTATGCATAAAAAAAATCCTTCCTTCTATCACTATCTTATTATTTGCAAATAAATGTGCAAAGTTGGAAATTAATCGATGCATCAAAAACTTCTTTCGAAATAGTTTTAGTCACTGATTTTGAAAATGCGGTTTCGGGAAAAACGCATTTAAAGTTTCAACTGGTGTGTACTTAATGGAGTCATATATTACAGTGTATTACTGTTGAAATGCAATACACTTGCACTGTCACTAATACTGTAACACAAAAAAGGATATTACACGTATTCACTTTTTGGGATTCAAATGTAAAGATTTTTAAATATTTTAAATAGATGATCTGGGAAATCACGATTTATTCTATTTGAAAGAATAAGTACACGCGTGGCGTATGTAACTCGCATAAAAAGTTGAATGCAAATGTCACTTACTGAGACGAGAAAGAAATTATTGAGAAAGGGGAAAATAGTAGTTTTTAAGCGAATCATTTTTATGTTCCAGTATGTTAGAAAGAGAGATAATTGAAAAAATAATTTAGAGTTTTTAATAAGCAGGCGTGAGACAAAACAAACTTTTGCTTAAAGCTTAGTACGCCTCGTGTCGGCAAGATCGACTGATAAAATAAAAGCCAGAAGTCATAGAGAGTACGTTCAGAATTTTATTAGATTATACAGAATTTTATTACAAATTGATACGTCAGTATAAAAAGTTCAATTTAATGTAAATTTATGTAATTCAAATAAAGTTTAATCAGTATCTGTTTTATTATTTGTCCAAATTAATTAACCCCTTATAATCGATGTTGAAATTACTTAGTGAACAATAGAGTGTTTCACAATCTTGATATGTTTTATTTGAATTGTGTTTCATTAAGTCATGGACCGTATTTGCTTTATTAAGATTGAATCTTTGGCTTAAATCAAGCAAGGTACGATAACTTATTGGTTAATTATAAATTGAATTAGTGTATATAGGTTCTAAAAACCCCAACTATCTTTTTATCATTTGTAATCTATAGTCCTAAATAAAGTTTTGAATGAAGATTCTACCATCCCCCGTTAGAACTGGATGGGTTTTAAATGTAGACAATATAAATATATCTTCATATACCTGTTTGAAGAATTTTCAGGAAATATTCTTCAAATGTTGTACTTACCATAAACTTTTTACGTTTTCAGAAAAGCAAAATAATGGAACCTAACATTAACCTAAGCGGCTATACGTTATAAAATTCTAAAATATTGTAAAAGACGCAACTGCACTTCTCTTAACGTGGGAGCCAAAATCTCTATCTCTATCTTTGAAATATGATTCGTGTTGAATACATTTCAAAATTCTCCTTCTAAAGTTTGGCCATCTGTTGAGCCATTTTCGAGTCAGTGTACTAAGAAAGCACACGTCGTTTTGAATTTTTTCATGGAAATGAACGCCTGAGATTCGGATTTTGTTCTAAATATCTTTTTGAAATGTTTCGGTGTCGCGTTAAATTCAGGATCGCATTATATTCGGGTTAATACGGCAATATTGTTTTTTAAATGTTCACTGTAAGCAAATTACTTGGTCCATTTCTGAGATGTGATTGTTTTAATAATAGCAAATGTTAGATCTTACGAAGATAGTATTGTCATCTCACTACTAGTGGTTTGACAAATTTGTGTGGATGTATTAATTCATTCCTTTAAAACTGGAACTCTATGAATGTGCTAAAAGGAAGTTTTATAATTTATTTACAAATCCAGTTGGACAGTTATAGAACATTTAACCTCTAGTTGATTGGAAATAATTTTTTTAACCTCGAACATCCTGTAACAGTAAGCATATTCGAAAATCAATCAATGTACGCGCAAAATTGCATTTCTTGCAATTATTATCTGATCGATGATACCCAACTCGCTGATCCCACAAAGTAATAATTTTCATTAATTTTGTGCTTGTCTTTTGTTACAGGTGAGTGAGTTACTTGCAACCCGTTTATCAACGCTTGAATAACGCTTGATAAATTAACAAAAAAATAAATGAAAAAGAGCGTCTAAAGAAGAATCAATAGTCAATTGGCTTTCTTAAATTGAAGAAGGTTCACTTTTTTTCACCATTGATCGTGACAGATAAGTATAATCACATAAATTTCTCAAGCGAAAAAATTGTATAATAAATGTTCATTTGTATTGCATATTTTCTCATTCTCGTTTTACATTTGTTTGTGAGTGTACGACTTTTTTTTAATTTACAACTGTCTTCTTCATGTGGTTAATAGCGTTCATAATTCACCTACTTTTGAAACCATTTATCTGTTATTTAAATTTGTAAAATGATTTTGCAAGTCATTCATATGACAAAAAAATATTTGTAGTTATAGTCAGTCTTTTGTTGACTTCAATAGCGTGAGATAATGCAAAATGTAGCGATTGTCGCCACTTTTCACTGATGCAAATTTAATCAAGCTACAAAAAGAAAATTGTTTTCCAAAAACCGTTAGACATAGTTCTACATAATATCGGACCACACTTATGCATAACTCATTATGTGCATATGAAAGGGCGTTGTATGTGCATTGTTCATATATGAACTACATTTGAGATGACATAGAATTCGTATCTTTTCAGAAAAAGAAGATTTTGAATATATTATTATTGACATCGTTTTAATATTGCCACCCACTTGCTTATATATTACGTTTCAAAAAATTATCGATTATAAGAAAATACTCTATAAGAAGTAATATTGAACTGGTGACAAAATTTGATTCCCGACTGGTATTACTAATTTCAGATGAGAATTTGCTAGCAAGAATTCTTGGCTGCAGTGATTAAATTTTCTCCGGATGATATAAAAATCTTTCATAACAATTTTCTGTACAAACCATATTTATTTGTTTGCTTGTATTTGTGATCTAAGCGTTTTGCTACGGCTTCCGAGAAAAGCATTTTCTTGTGCTTGCAATTTTACTAGAGTGCATATTACATTTCGCCTGCATTCAATTTAGTTTTATGCTTTTTTTAGGTACTTTTTATGCTTTTATATAATTATGTTTACTCTTTTTGTTTTTATTTAATAGACAAAAGTTGTTTGGATTTTCAGTAATCTCAAATCTTAATTATTAATAAAGCCAAGAGTTATTTAATAGACTTAAATTTTAATACAATTCTAGGCCAGTTGGAGTTTCTGAGATATTTTGGAATTACTTAGTCAAATTTCATGTTTTTTTATCATATAAAATGAACGTGTCTAATAATGTTATTATAACTTCAAAGGCAAAAATTTTGAAAATGCGGGGTAATACCCAAAAACATTTTATTATGTTTTGATCCAAGAACATTTTCTTGTACGATCTCAGGACAAAGTTGAAAAAAGTTGGCAAAACTAATCAAATTTAATGTTTTTTTTTATTATATAAAATGAACTAGAACTAAAAATGCTATTATAACTTCAAAGGGAAAAAATTCTATAACAGGAGATAATACCCAAAAAAATTTCATGTTATGTTGGTTCAACATGTTTTTATAAGATGTTTAGGGCAAAGTTGGAAAAGAATGTTAGCAAATTTAGTAATTTTTTTTGTTTTTTTATTATATAAAATTGACGTGCCTAATAATGTTTATTCAAATTAAACTAGTTAAACTAGTTTATTCAAAGACAAAAATTGTTAAAATAGGAGATACTAGCCAAAATTTTTTTAGTTTATTTTGGTCCAATAACACATTTTTATAAAATAATTAGGGCAAAACTGAAAAAAAAGTTGGCAAAATTAGTCAAATTTCATGTTTTTTATCATATAACATGAGCGTGTCTAATAATGCTTTTATGCATTGAAAGGCAAAAATTTTTATACCCAAAAGTTTTTTATTTTGTTTTGGACCAAAAACATATTTTTATAAGATATTTAGGACAAAGTTGAAAAAAAAGTTGACAAAATTAGTCAAATTTCATGTTTTTTATCATATAAATTGAAATTTAAACATATTGGGGGAATAGATATCGTTGCAATGTCACAACCAGAAATTAATTATAATAGTTGTTTAAGCA
>WYDF02160916.1:0-22380 GCA_009867245.2 Adranes taylori
AGTGGGTAAAAATCCCACACTGTCGGATGCATCGGGCATCCTTCGCCTTTTGAAGGTTTCTCCACTTCCTACATAAAACAAAAAAAAATTGCGTAGTTTTTAACCACTTGAAATGTTGAGGCATATTTTAGTTTTAGTGTGTTACTTGAAGAAATAATTTGTGTTTACGTGAAAATGGAATTTCGTGTCGAGGCAAAAAAGTTTTTAAGCGGATCAATAGAACCTATGGTTATTCAGGCTAAAGGATGATACTTTCTGCTCTATAAGGATTTAGACCTAATAAAAGGACACCTCTAAAAAACGAAATTGTTCTAAATCAAAATGTTAAGTATTAGAAATGGAAAATCGGGAGGGGGGGGGGCGGGGAGCATTAGGTATATCGCAAACAATGTTTTTGTAATATGCCCTTTTAAAGCCAGAATAAAGATTGGTAAAAAAACTACTTCTCTTTTTAATTAGCCGTTTTAGTAGCCCGAAGGTTGGTTGGCTATTAGGCTATGATAGCATTTAATACATAAACCTGCGATAGTTTCATTGACGAGACTCCGAACCATTCCTTTAAATTGCACAACCTAACATAGTTTTTCTACCTATGATTCGTTTTCCTACTATCTTCCCTTACTTGAAGAAATCGATAGCTCTTATTTCTAATGATGTGGCCTAAATACTGTAGATTACGTTCCTTTATGGTTACACGTTGTTTTCTCAAACTCGATCAGCCTACAAAATTTTTAATATTCGACGATACACCTACATGTCGAAAGATTGAAAAGGGTTAATTGATTCCCGCTTTAATGTCCATACCTTCGGGTAGTATTACAAAACCGGAAAAATATAACACCGATCCATTCTAGGCCTCAATTTAATGAACAGATCTGTGCATGTGAGGAGTAGTTTCATTCTCCCGATTGTGAGCTCTAGGTTGTTCTATTCTTGATACAATTTCTTGTGATGAACTGCTTGGCTATTAAACATTGTCCCTAGATATTTTGTCCCATCACCTCTGCGTTTACAATAAATGTGATTAGTAAACGGAGAGGTGTTTTACTCCGTTGTGTTTTACTTATTATCATCAGTTTTGTTTTTGGATAGTTTACGGTCAGACCATACTTGTTGCAAATTTTGTTGACAACATTTATCATTGTTTGCAATTCTTCTAAATCTTTGGGTATAAGATTGGTTTCATTAGCATATTTTGTTATTAATGCCTTTACCATTGACTATATATAACCTATTGTTACAGTCTATCTTGGATTTCTTCGAATATGGGTTCAAAGTATGCATTGAAAAAGACGAGAGACAGAATACATTCTTCCGCAACCCCCCTTCTAAACTTTATGAAAGATGATGTTTCGTCCTCTGCTTGGACGCAGATTGTTGGATACCAGTAGAGCTGTTGAATTAGTGGTATATTAGAATCGTCCATTCCCTGTCTTCTCAGAATCTTCATTAATTCTAAAAAGCCGGAAAAGAAACTGCATTCCGAGAGGTATAATAATATTGACTGACTGACGTGGCCATACCTAATTAAATATGGATCAATTGGAACAGTTATTGTTTTCAAGAAAGTGGTTAGCTAATTGAGGTGTTATCAGTACTTGATCTAATCGCCGTACCACATTCTATAGTTCAGATTCTCGACGTAGAATATCTAGTAAGGGAATTTTCTTCTTTATTGCTAATTCAAAAATGAAATTCATATCTTCGTAAAAGTAATGATTAAAAAATGTAAAAGTGGTACTTCTTCAACAGAATCTCAAAGAGAATAACGATTTCATCCACGTATCTTTTATAAGCTTTAATTTTTGAAATTCGTTTGTTCTTGAATTGAAGATCTTTTTAAGAATTTTCAACCGTTTCCTGAAACACTATACGTTAAGTGTGCAGTATAAACATATAAAGTGCAGTTAAGTAACGTGTACATTTTTTTGTTTTGTAGTATATCAATATAATTATAAAAAAAGTAGCTTTAAATTAAGAAATAAAAAGTACAGAAGAAAACTGGTCACCTTTATGACGTCAATATGTAGGTAGCTACATATTGGTGTCGTAGGCTATTGGCCTAGAACAATGTTTCCTAGAATTTGCGGGTTCGGACCATTCTATGCCGATTTCCAAGTTTATTTTCCTCTACACGTTTCGATGCGATAGGCATGTAGTAAAACTTGGTTACGTATGCTCTTTGCTATATTCTCGAGCATGCGCTAATATCACTTTTATCATCATCTTTCAGTGAAAATCTTGTTTTAGAGTTCCGTATTCCATCGATTTTCGAAACGATATTCGAGCGACCTACTGAATTTAGCATCGCTCTTGAGAATGGAATTTGATAACAAGTAAATTGCTTTCGATTTCCAAAAAGACGGCGGACAACTACCTTTAGCGTTTTTCAAAAAGACGGCGGATAATTTGAGCATTCTGTTTTAATGCTAATTTAATAAAATTAGAATTATCTACTCTTATTTAATTTCAAACTCAGTATTTGAGCCTTCTTTGGCTTCCCAATTATTTCGAATCGTTGTAAATGAGGCTTAATAAGTAACACTTGAGATTATAGTCCATAACGATTCAGAAATCATTACATGACGACACGTTAATGAACATCTAGAAAGTCTATCATAGGACGGATAGTTCTAGATTGGTCTCATAATTTAATTTAGGCCCTACCATTGGATAGGCATGATTAGGCTAGTCCCATTACCGCCGTGCATGATCATGTGGTCACGGCTGACACATATCGACGTTTGTTATTTTTACAAGAGTTTTGTTTACATTATTATATTTTCTATTGACCATACACTTTTGATTGCCCGATTAGTTTTCTGTAAACCATGGAACTGGGCGCAAGTGAATTTGTTGTTCTCGAATTAGCATGCAACTTGAATATCAAGTATCTAAAGTTATATTTTTTTATTTCATTTTTTTATTTTCTCTTGAATTTACTATTTATTAGACTTATAGTTATTGTGGTAATAAAATGTTGTCAAAATATAATTTGTAGTGATTATTCAGTTTACATTTTCTAAAGTGTGGCGTTACGCTAGGCGTTACGATAACAAAAGTAACATTTTCAGAATATTTGTTTTGTTTAGTTTTTTAATTGGTATGAAAATAAATGATGTAGTAGATATGTTAGAACAGTGGTTCTTAACCTTTTAATGACCGCGGCCCCCTCAAATTCTTCAAATGTTTTCGCAACCTCTTTCACCTATCTTGTTCCCTATTTCTGAAATATATTTTAAAATTTTTTTTCTGAATATAGTTTGAAGAAATAGATTTTATTTGCTACTTGGAGAAATAGATTAATAGATTATAGTTGGAGACACTGATTATAGTTTTGGGAAATACATATATAATTCCAAAATCCAAAACATATACTAATTCCTGAGCCCCCCACGAATATCTTTTGCGGCCCACGATTAAGAATCAATGTATTCGAACATAATGAGCGGTAATTCTGAAGCTGTTTGCATAGAACCACCTGAAGCTGCTGAAATCACCACTGCAGATTCTGCAAAAGAAGACGAAGGAAGTCAGTTGACGACAACTGGAAACTACTGATTGTGCCAATGACCAAGCACGTCAGACTGTGCTGTAATAAATTTTCCAAAAGTGAATTAAGAGCAGCCACAGGCCGCGGGATCGCAGACGTCGAGGTTGTCCGTGCCGGTTACCTGCGCCATCGCCAAATATAGGGATCGGGAATTCATGTGTTGGTGAATTCCTGCGTAGGCAAATTCAACAGACTGTTCTGTTAGAACTTTTCCAAAAGTGAAACAAAAGCGACCGCCGACCGCGGCTAAGTGCTCCGCTGTCCGCTCCGTAGGCAAATATGATGCATAAGTGAGTCAAGAACGGCCGTAGACAAGAGAACCACAAAGCTGTCCGCGTCGTCCGGAAGTCCGGGAACCGGGAGATTCATGGGTAGGCCATTCATAGGGTAGGCGATTTATAGCTTAAGCTAGTTTTATTTAATTTACCTTAAACAACTATTGTGGTAATTATATTTAATAGAAAAGCTATAAGGTAACAGTCAAACTAAACAGATCAGCTTTTTGTTTTATATAAAATATAATAAAAAATATAATGTAAAATATAATAAAACTAATGACTTCCAGTATATGCAAGATGATATGGCGATCACGTCCACAAATTTTTATGTAACCAATATATTTTTATTTATAATAAAAAGTCATTATTAAAAAATATTTTTCTCATTTTGTACTTTCTCTTCCTAGCATATTCATTTGGACACAGCCTTTAAAGCCCTATAAATAACAAAGCAAGTTTTATTGAAAACTTGCTATTTAGTAAAATTAGGTTTATTTACATCTCATTGAGTATGTCTTTCCAAAAAATTTTTCTAAATTCAAAAAAATGTATGTGTTAATTAAAACTGGAAGA
The DNA here is from genome assembly GCA_009867245.2 of Adranes taylori. Lineage (NCBI taxonomy): Eukaryota > Metazoa > Arthropoda > Insecta > Coleoptera > Staphylinidae > Adranes > Adranes taylori. Next base: position 4,405 of record WYDF02160916.1, read on the forward strand.
AATACAAGAAATTCAATCAAAAGCCTTCGTTAAGTTTCTGAGAAAATAGACCGCCAAATGTTCAAAACAAAAAATTCGCTGTATATATGTTAAATTGCGAATTTAGAAAAAAATGTTTCAAATAAAATCGGAAAGCTATTATGTAGCCTATACAATAACGTTTATTCGAATGTCCTATTTTTTATTGTTCCTGAGATATTTCAAAAAGTTTGTTATACTTTAAACGTGGCTACACCGCTTTCAATACAATTTGCCAGCATGGGACTTCTTTTATTCGACGCAGAATACAAGGTACTATATGGGTGCAAAACTTCAGCCTCCTAGTTTGGATACAAAATTACTGAACAAAAAAATGGCTCCTGTTCGCTATATTGGATTTATAAAAAAATGAAAAAATCGTACTGCGGATTCATAGTCTACACCTGTCTACCAAAATTTTTCCAGATCGGTCCCTTAGGGAAGAAGAAATTCTTGAACATACATCCGTACGTACGTACATATGCACAGACACCGAACAATTAACCATTCTTTTTATTTTTTGACAAGAAACAAATTTTTTAGAAAATCTTTTTATATAAAACATTGTTCCTTATGATCCCCCTTTGAATTGCGTATTAACGGATTGCAGTAATTGTAATACAAGAGACGTACTAAGGTGAAATATAAAAAATTGTCAAAACATGAATCCTATATCTTTCATATATCTATTGGTGTATGATATACCTAAAGCTATGTGGCATACCTACATGGTACATGAAAGATAAAACTAACAAAATGCAGTAAACTAAAACAGTTGTTATGAAGCAAACATTTCAAAAGAACATGTCATGTAAATATAACTTCATATAAAAAATTTCAAAAAACTAATAAAGTGCAAAGTCTATAACGAATGGCTATTATGTAGATATTTCGATCTATATGCAAGCAGACACATCTACCGCAATTTTAGATTGGAAAATCGACGTAAGATATGTGCAGTTCATGCAGATTTTATAAGATCTAGAAAAATTTAAAACTTTTCTCCTCTCTTGTTTACTATATACATATATGTCGTTTAGGAATTTATCTTTTGGAATACTTCATAAAAATTTTATCGACTGAATTTTACAATACTTTTAGCGATAAATCTCTGAACGTAAGTGTTTTGGAATAAAATGAGAGAGAAGAATTTATGTTTTTCAATTTGGCTAGGATATAAATATATTTTCTTCCTGATAATTTAAAAAAATTATAAAAGGACACTTTTATAAGTATAAAAGGAACTTTTATTGACACTTTACAATGTAGGAAGTATAATTTTGCACAAATTTCTAGATATCATTAAAAATGTTTTTAAATGAAACCGTAATTTCTCTATAACCTCTACATTTCTCTACAAGCAACCAGAAAAATGTTTATGTATAGATTAATATTAGAAGCATATGAGGGTTGCCTTTTAAATTTAATGTATATTTGTATAGAGAGCACATATAATAAAAGTAGGCTATCAAAAAAACTGTGACATACTCTCACTCGCTGTTAACGGAGGTCCTAGCGATTGTCACTGATGGTCCAAACAAATATCTTAATTATTTCAGAATATCACAACCTTCGGAAATATGAATTCTCGGGCGCCAGGTCAGTTTAACGTGAGACTGCACGTTGGAACCGTTCTTTTTGTTCCACCTGTCTTCAGTGGATTGCTGAGGACACGGATATATACGAGTACATGAGTAGTCCAGGTGTTCGTGTTCTTGTGGACAGCTGAAAAAGATTCTTACTGCCAATTAGTAAAAGAGCATTTACGATTTTACAAACTAACGCCTATTGGTCTTCTTAGACAATATAAACAAAGAAACAAATAAAAATGCACAATTAAATGTCAATAATCAAATGCTAAATTGAAACAATATCGTGTTAATGGCGGTTAGCAAATAAACAATAGCGATTCTATTATAAACAAAACAAAACATAAGCGGTGTGATAATAATAATAACAAAACAGTAATAACGCGGAAAGGATTTACAAATAGTTAATAATACAACGGAATGGCGGGGGTAAACGAAATATACGATATGAATAACGGAGAAGATAGGAATCCCAGGAATCCACTAGTTATCGTACCGCTACGGTTATGCGAAGGTGCTACGAGGCTTGAGTGATTAAGAGCAATCGAGATTATGCATTAGATTAATTTTATACACTCTAGTGGTTAGTGTGGATAGGAGACGTTGTAAGCTATCGACACACCACGGTTATGAGAAGGTTCTACGAAGGCTTGAGTGAGTACAACTAATCTCGGTTATGCGTCGTTTAGCTGTATACACTCTAGTAGATAAGTGTGGATAGGAGACACTGTAAGCTATCGCACCACCACGGTTATGCAAAGGTGCTACGAGGGCTTGACTGACTACAACTAAACTCGGTTATACGCCGTTTGGCTGTATACACTCTATAAACAGATTGGTGATAGGGTAAGAAGAGAAACAAAGCTAGTCAAAATACATGCGATAAACGAAACAGTGTATGATATATGAAATCGTTTACCAAGCGCATTATTTTCTCAGCGACTGATGCTCGCTATCGCTCTGCTGGCTGTCTCTGCAATGTGTTGGCTTGGCTGGTCGCTCTGCTGGCCGCTGCTGTTGGACGTCTTAATTTCTAGTTCTCAAAATTGGAACTAAATAATTCTATTCAAAATCTCGGTATTAGAAGCCTGAACCGACACTCAACTTCTGCTCTGTGTACGAGTCACCGCCTAAGCAACCACATATCATTTATTTCCTGTGTGGTAGTCATAACACGCATTTACTCTCTAGACGTCATAATCGGTTAACCTACGCAGCAGCAGCAGCGAGGAGTAGACAAACACATTATTTTGTTTTCGGCGCTATCTATTACCTATTACAACGTAGACACAGGTAACAGCGGAGCGAGTGGAGAGTACATACACCAATCACAGCGTACATAGCTTAAACATAGGTACGTGTGAAAGACACAACCCATCATAACGAGCAAACGACGGTGGATCTCTACTACATATGGTAAATTATGGTTGCGTGATAACGCGATGCGTTCGTATCTTCAAATAATGAATGTTTAAATTTCTTATGAGTTCAATCCAGTATAAGGTTCCTGACATTTATCTATTTAATTTATTTCTCGTAACATGCTTTGTTACAAAACATCATTCTATACGAGTAATTCATGGCTACTCTAGTAATTTGCTTAAAACACTTCAATTTAAATATTCTACAGATATTCTTGGGTATTGGAAAGTTAAACAAACATTACCAACTCCAAATTTTGCAAGTTTATGCTGCATGAATGTGGCAACTCCCATTATAAGATCGTGATAGGCGATTTCAATGCTAAGGTCGGGGTGAGGCTAGATTGGGACACTGTTGTTTGTGATTACGGGTGTGGCAGCCGTAACAATCGCGGTAAAAGATTGTTTAAATTCGCTGAGTCTTTATACATAGCCAGTTCTTTATTCAATAAAAAACCACAGAGAAAATGGACCCGGAGAGGCCAAAACTGCACCGAAAATGGAATAAATTATGACCTTGTCAAAAATAAATCCATAATTAAGGAGAGTAGTACTATTAATAATTTTAAGACATGAAGCGATCATCGTTTACTCAGAGATCTCATGCAAATTATCACAAAAATTGGGAGAGCAAAATTGATCCCATCACAAAATTGAAACAAAAGAAAACAGATTTTCACTCTTAGCAGAGCCGAAAAATACTCGTGAATCTAGGATCAGCGATCAAACTAAGCGATCAAACTCTTAAAAAAAAACGGTGGTGACTCAAACAATCCTTAAAAATAAGTGTCCAGGAAATAGAATATACAGAATTGTGCAAAACAAATGAATTAAAGAAGACGTAATCTAAATCGACGTCATCGAGTCGGGAAGGCCGAAATTGTGGCATTAAAGTCAACTACGTGCGAAAGAATCGTAAACCGTGACATCATCATCCCAGCAGAGACTCCCAACAAAATCACCCATAGATCACCCATTGGCCCATGACGACAATGAAGTCCTGGAAGTTCTAGCGAGTTAAGTGGAAAATGCCACCTTGGCAATGAAGAGCGGCAGAGTACCAGGAGATGACGTAATAAGTATAGATTTAATAAAACTCACTGGGCCTAAGATCTACAAAATCCTAGCAGACATCTATACTGAGTGTATCAATAACAAGCAAATATCACAGTCTCGGCATGATCCGAATAAGATCAGGATTATCCGACATAAATCGGATCATCCTGATACAAAAGAAAGGCGATATAGAAGATCTCAAGAACTATCGTTCGTTTAGCCAGCTCCCGCTAGCATTAAGGATATTTATTGAAGTTATATGTAATCGCCTCTCCAACTTCCTCGATTCCCCTACCACGACCTCGACCTCAAATATGCCCTACTATTTATGGATTACTTAAGGCGTTTCGGACACATATGTAGAAATAATTCGAAACATCAATTCAAGAATACAAAAGCCACCTCGTGTGTAAAGTTACATCGAAGAACCGATAAGTTTCCTATCCAAAGAGGCGTATGCCAAGGTGACACCTTGTCCTCTAAATGGTTTACTGCAATCCTAGAGGAAATACTTAAAACCCTTGAGTGGGAGATAGCTGGTATTAACATAAACGGCTCTTACATCAGACATCTACGGTTATTGTCCTTGTTGCTTATACAGTGACAGAGTAGAGTCAACGTCTAAATGAACTCAGCGAGTTAAGTAAGTAAATTAGTCTTAAGATGAACTTATCCAAAACAAAGATCCAATTTTTATCTAAAACGTTTAGATATCTGTCTAGATCATAACAAACTAGAGTACATTAATTCATATGTGTACCTGGGACAAGAAATTACAATGCACTGGGCATTCATCAGTGAAATAAAAAGAATAGTGAAACTTGCTTGGATATCTTTTGGGAGACACAGCAAGATATTTAAGTCTATCACACTTCTTTATTTGAAATTGCAAGTCCTCAACCAATCAGTTCTCCCAGTTTTGACATATGTTCTGAGACATGGCCTCTAAAAAGCAAATTTACAAAAGCTTCGCACAACACAAAGAAGCATGGAGAGATGTATGTTGGGAATAACACTTACAGACCGACGTAGGTGTGAATGGTTACGTAGCAGGACTAAGTTACACGACGTATCGACATTTTATGGAGAATTTACCTTTTAAAGTGGCTATGGGTAGAACATATAAGCGATAGCAACGACGAAAGATGGTCAAAGATCATAGGAGATTGGTGTCCGAGACATATCGCTAGGCCTAGGTCCAGACGAAGACTTATCGATGGAGTACTTAATTTGCACAATTTTTGGGATTCACCTCGAGACGTGAGACAATGGATCGTGTTGGTACGAAGTCACTTGGAGAAACTTTCGAAATTTACTTTTCAATGAAATTCTCACAAAGCCATCATGTTTAATATTTTTGATGTATCTAAATATATATGTGTAAAGCATATGAAAAATAAAACAAACCTAATCCTTGCAATATTTCACACTGCAGTTAAACTATGATCGGTGAGTATGGAAGCTAGCACTCAAAGCAAGATGATTTAAGACGCACCTGTGGGATTCTATTTCAGTTCTCTCTGCTCTTCTTTCTTTCAACTTGTATTACCGCTACATGCTCATTTTGTTTATCCGACAAACACGAAAACATGATGTACGTTTTGGTTTCGACAAACTGTTCTTTTGCAAGTGAGTGCAAAAACATATACAGCGATGTACCAAATTATAGGAAAATAATGATATAACTTCCAATAAAAGATAATATATAAAAATTGTTCAATTTTTATAAATTCAAGAAAAAGAATATGAATTTTTACAAGACCGTGCAAATAGAAGATGCAGATGATACTCTGCACAATTTAGACAATTTGGGCATGGACCAAAAAAACCGGTCAGGTTCGTATTAGGACTGGATTTATGCGGATGTAGAAATGCATTTATCCTACCCGGCTTTTTTAATCAATTTGGAATACCTAAAAACATCTATATGCAGGTTCCGAAATAATTACAAACATAATTTTCAACAACAGATATATACGTCTTAAAGTAATGCTATCAATATCATCTTCTAAACAATCGCGGAGTATAGCGCAATCGGCCTATACTGAGATGGTTTAGGGATGGTTAGGGTTGCTTTAATTGTCTAAGTCTCTAATTACTAATTGTCTGAATAAGTAGCTATCTAATTGAATCATCTCGCAGTTGGTTTTTTAGAAAGCGCATTATAATTTAAATAAGATCTAATAGAATAATATAGGCATACAGCTATGGAAGCATAATTCATTAAAACGGATTTCAGTTTGATTGTCTAAGCCGCGATGGTCGCATGGAGTAGAGCGCTAGTCTTGACCAACTAATGTAATGATACTAAATGCAAATAGAGGGTACTGATGATAGCTCCACCAGTTCCAGAAATTCATCTACCCTACCCGGTTTTTTAATGAATTTGAAATTCCTAAAAAGCATCAATATGCAGTTTCCGAAATAAATAACACATTTAATTTTCAAAATACATAAGCTAACTTATTAATAGCCACGTTACAGTGGTCGCATATTAGTAAAACTCCCCAATTCAGTGGAAGTATTGTGCGAAGCATTTATACTGTCAAATGTTATACCCCAGTTGACCATGTTTTTTGTCATACTATCGTATAATTTAGGTATGACCAGCCTAGGCCACGTACTTGTTTCCTTTGCAGTTCATCAGTGCTGGCAATCATGTAGAGTTTGGAGTCTTTCCCTTTCTCTGCCACCCGTATCTGAGTTAGCAGCAATCAGCGTGGATTAACAGCAATCATCTGTTGCACACAAGAGTTGAAGTTGTGCGATAAGCACATAAATCTTTTGCGCGTTATTTAGTGTATAAAGCACTGTATAATAATTTATTTAAGTTGTTTTTGTCTATACCAGAGCCTCACACAGGACAATGAAATTTACATCTACGTAAAGCAGGTTCCCCCGTCTTGGTCGTGATTCCCAAATCTTTGACATCAGTCGCTCCAGGCTAAACGTCCAAGTAAAAGCGCTCCAAGATATGTTGGTAGCGGATTTCAGGCAAAATTTTCCAACCCTAAAAAGCCATTAGGTTAGAGACAATTAGTATTTCCGCTCAATTACTTGCCGCATCAAAACCCGCCGCCCGGTTGTTTTAGGTTATAACATCAAATTTATTTTAAACAAAAAATATATGAATTCGAGAAGACATGAATAAATGAATATTTAGAGGGTCGAAAGAAAGCGGCGGGTGTAACTTCGACCGATAATCCCTTCAGCTACCTGATTAGATAACTTTCTTTCTTAGATATTAGATAAGAAAGTACGTTCAAACTGTCGGTTGAATTTACATATCCCCGAATTAAGGTCTCACGACAGTGGACCTTCTTTTAAAAAAAAAATATTATTTTTTCAAATTATTTTACAAATTAAAGATTTTCGATTTTGTTTTACTTATTTTATTTTCTTACTTACAACATTATATAATGACACTTACATATATTTCATAATTTTCCAAGATAAAGCAATTTATTTAGTTACATTAATAATTAATTCATTTCATTTATTTCATATGATTAATACATGTACGATTGCCAAGTCTAAGCGAATCGTTTTACTTGTTTAATTCTTAATTATTTATTACATCATACTTATTAAACTCATTACGCAAGATTAAGAATAATGGTTTATACTTTAATTAATATTTGTAACATTAAAATTTATTATATTGCAACAACATCAACGTTTAAGATGACCGCCGCGTTCTATATTATATACGTAACTCTATACCACATGCTCTTACACTAATTACTAAAATGAACAAGGGGCGCTACAGCGCAGAAGTCGCTTTATATACCATGGCTTATTCCGTACATCGAAAGCTGTGTCATATCGGTGGGGACGTCATCTCGCGGACGTTTCTATTAAGTAAGATTGATGCTATAATTAATTAACATGTAGATATGTGCTTATAACTCCCGTTTGTACCTGCACTTTTTCCAGTCGAAATAATATCCGACCGTCGAAAGATTCAGCCTAGGGATTAAAGTATGTAAATTGTATACACCTGACTTTCTGGCAAAGAAATTTCTGTTATTGATTTTGTGAGACTTTGATTTAATTTTTGTAGATCAAAATTTAAATCGGGGTTGCGTTGGTGGCGCTTTACTTAGAAATGCCTAGTTATATTCACGTGTGCGGAATGCTCACTCTGACACGAATATTTACTCATTTATTATTTAGAGTATTATTGGTGATAACGAGCGAAATGCTCACTCGACGTTACCAGAACGAGACCCAGAATGCGTCTTTTTGAAACTGGCCAAGCTATGGCCTTTTATATGAAATTAGAGGCTTTTGGAAATTAGAGGCTTTTGGAGTCCGGCTTCGACGGCGGTAGTTCTTGGTGTCGGTGGCGGTAACAATGCAGGGCTTAGTCGAAATTTCTACTAAAATCGTTAGAAAGAGATAATTTTTCTCCAATCAGAATCATTCTTTCGGACTTTACAAATTTTAAGGAACAATATCGCGTAATATCCCCGCCAAGAATCTACGCTCACAATGGTTTTACGACAGAGAGCTTTCCAATCTGATTTTGCGTCCCAATGGACAACGAGCTGCATTCCCATTCTATTACGGCGATCTACCAACCAAGGGAATGGTTGCGGAAGCTTTTGCGTGGAAAGCACTCGAAATGGTGTACGTTCCTTACAAACAATAGAAAAATCTGGTTAGATGAAAGTAACGCCCTCAAAGTTCATCAAACTCATTAAAAGTAGTTAAAAGTAGTGTCGTTAATATAATGGCACTGCAACTTGCTTCTTGCTGATAGTTTATTTAATTTTTTTTTGTTTTGCGTAGGAAGTGGAGAATCTTCATAGACAAAGGATGCCCGATGCAACCAATAGTGTGGGATTCTTACCCACTAAACTCCACTCCCTGTTGGGATTGTATAGTGTTGGGAGATTGGTGAGTTTGTTTAAAGGAGGCTTTAGGATTTATCATCCTCTTCAGCCTGGAACTGCTGATAGTTTAGGCTGCGTAGTCCTTTTATATCGAATTCTTGCGTACATATGTTCCTTATGTATTGAAAGGATGGTATTTTTGCAAGGAAAGGGTAACTTTACATGAAAGGAAAGGGTAACTCTACACGAACAAGAGCTCAAAATAACAACGGTTTATCAAAGTAAGTAAGAAAGTTCGTTAAGCCAATTAAAATTGCCAGTTGGACACAAAGTTCCGTTGGGGTCATTAGGGAGCCATTAAAAAGGACGGTTATGAGAAAAGGAAATCTGTGTTCAAAATTCGCAACTAGAATATACGTACATATATAATTTTATTTTGGTCAGCGTATGTTTGTGAATAAGTGATTAAAAAACTTTAGACGAATTATTAAGACAAATATTTATACATAGAAAACGAAGTAGACGCCCGTGTAGGGAAATACATAAAGCATTTTGATATATTTGGACATTAATGTCTTTTTTTGCTTTAATAATGACCACCCATCTTGCAAATCTGCATGTGTTTATATATTTACAAAATCCCTTTATGTAGCGCGAAGAAATCGCAATGGAAGTCGGATAGATAGACTTCGTGAAATTAATTAATTGTCGTTTAATTATTTAATGATTTTATTCATTTGTCTATTTTTCGTTTGAGGCTGTCTGTTCAGCCGATGACACGCTTATAACTTAAGCTTTTATCCGTGTTATGCCTAGGTATTTTATTGCCTTCTCAAATTTATCTATCTAGGAGTTCTCTAGCAATGTTTGTGTAGCATCTACTGGTCTCTACAGTTACATAATTTTTACAAACAATTTCTATCATACATAGTTCAGTATATCAATCACATATAATTCATTAGTGTAATTTAATGAATATTGTCTCCCCTGCTTGCTTTAAAAATTATTATATACCTTATTTATAATGAAAGATTATCATAGTTTAGAATCAAGCAATCAATACAGATTAAAAGTTTTTATTTTTGTCACATAAACAAAGTATGCTTATTTGTTTATTTAAAAAAATAATTAAAGTTGACAGGGCCGGTCCTTATAATACATCGGGTCTAGCTATGATTAAAAATTTACATCAATATATCGCGGTCGGGCTGGGCCAGCTTTTTTGATATTTCAAGCGGCTCAGGCTTTAAAAACTCGACTTGTGTAGGACTCTAAGAAGAATTATACTAAATTATTATAACGTATTATAATAATTATAAAGTCCTTAAAACCCTGACAGTTCCTTGAACCTTAAAAGAAACCATTAACTATCTATCTAACAATTAGGCCTCAAACTGCTTTTGTATGTAGTGTGTTTTTCCAATATGTGGAAAATGATATTTCCTACTATTTTAATAGCTCTTAAAGGTATGAAAAATAGCATAAAATATAAAGTAGTCACTAAGAAAATACCATAAATTTAATATTGAATTCTGTATTCTAAACTAACGAACTAGAACAGTATGAATACTTAAACATAACAATAAAATAAAGACTGGTTCAACTGCACTAAAACGTAATATATAATATTACTCGTAATGTATAAGAAACTCATACTTATTACAATTCCCACGATTCACACAAAAAGGAACGCGAAGCTAAAAATTTAAAATTTTCATTATAGTTATATAACGTAGAAAGCTCAAAAGCAGTTTACTACATATAAATGTGAATGAAATGTTAAACCAACTATATATTAGATAGAATTCAAGTAATGAAAGTAAAACATCATACATGAATATTACGAAAAAATAAAAATAAGTATTATAATAAAAATCCAAGTACCAAATTTTAAACTGTAGCCTGTGTATTCATTAGCGTAAGCCCGCGAAACAATTTTGACATTAACATTATATCCTCTAATGTTTCGCTGTTTTTCAAATCCCTCGGTCCCCATATTTTCCTACGACACGGATAGCTAGGTATCTGGTATATAGCTATGTGGAACATAGTGGGCAACTATGTAGTATATAGAATATGAAACATAAAAAGCAAACGTCATAGTTTAAGAAACCCTGAGTTATCCCGTTGTCGAAAGAAACTACTTTCCGCTATTGCAAAGATTTAATTAGAAAAAGATATTTACGTAGTTGTGATTTTATTACACTTTGTTGCTATAAATCATTAATATGATTGAGACAAGAAGTATTTAAAAAACTAAACTATGCGAGAAACTATCCATTTAGCACGTCCAAGACCGATTAAATTGTTAAGAAACAACTAGCTTATGCTTTTACAAACATATAAATTGACTTATTACGTTATTGACTAAACTGAATTCGTTGTTTTAGCGAAAAAAGTTGGCCCCTATCTAGCAGAGAAAAATGAAATTCCAATGGAGGGATTCGTAAACATGTATTTTTATATTTGGCTTGAGTCATACCTTATTTGAAAGCTCTTGGTGCACTGAGCACAGTGCCGTATATCATATTTTACAGCGATTTTTCTTTCAGGAGTTATAACCCCTCAAACTCAAAACGTCTTGACATGAGTAAAAGAAATCATTAATTAAACGCTGTTAACTCGATATCACTCACAAAAACATCACACTGCAATAAATAATGTTTTTATAGTTTATTTAATAAATAACTGTAACTGTCAAATAAAATCTAAAACATATTATTGCGCCTTTCATTTGCAAATTTTCAAGTTATTTGGTCCAATTCGATCAGAAGAGTTATTAATGTCTAGAGAAACTTTGATACTATTTATGTAGTAATGTCAACCACATGATTTGGTGTATGTTCCGGTGAATGTTTAGATGGTTTACTTTCTTTATTTTAGTTTTGGTAATTGATGAACGCTGAGATCTGAATTCTTCTATTACAAACATTTCCGAAAGAGTACAAAATAATATGCATTACATTTAGGCATTTTCAATTAATACACAAAAGCGTATTTTCAATTACTATAAATAAACAATAATAATTTATGATACTTTCCAGAAACAATAAAAATAAAAGAAGTTAAAAAAGAAACTCAAATGAGAGATCAAAAAATTATCTGGTATTGGAAGTACTCTTCCAATTTCTACCGCAAGATAATGCAGTGTTTAGCAAGATGAAAATGAGCTATTGAACTAGGGCTTTATTCTGTAAATTTCTACTAGATAAGAAGTCACAAAAAATTTAAAAAAAGATATCGATTACATTACGTATCTACATATTTTAAATTTATATACTTATTCAAATTAGTTTTTAACAGTTAAAGCTCTACCCTAAATTAATTACAAAAGTAATTCACAACCATGAACCAATTAAAATAATGTCACATGGTATTTCCACGACATGAAGATTTGGAATCTCTACCATCTCTTTAAGCTGAAAACAAAATCCAGTGCCAAAGTCGTTTGGTGACTTTATTTAAAAGTAAATATTTGAAAGACAGATAGTTAATATTGTCTAATTTTATTGTCTAATTATATAAATTATGAAATAATCTAGATACGTAATGTAATGGATATTTTATTTTTATATATTTACATTAAATCACTTTAATGGAAAATGCATTAATCTGATGCATTTTCCATATATAAATTATATAATATTATTCAGGACTATTTGATTTTTCTAATGAAACCCATTGTTATAATTCTTTAATCAGAGGTTGGCATTACTACATGAATAGTCTAAACAACGTTTCTTTAGACATTAATAACACTTCTAATCACATTGGATCAAATAACCTGAAAATTTGCAAGATAAAGATGCAATAAAATGTTTTACAATTTATTTGACAGTTAGTTATTTATTAAATAAACCATGAAAAACATTATTGATCAGTTTGATGTTTTATAACATATGTTTATACATTACAGTTATGGTATGAAGCATTTTTAGTGAGTGATATCGAGTTAACAACGTTTTATTCATGATTTGTTTTAGAGATGTCTAGACACATTGAGGGGACACAAGACACATAGTCTTGAAAAAAAATCGCTGCAAAATAAGATATACGTCACAGACACTGTGCTCAAATAAGGTATGACACTTAATTTTCGGCGGGAGGCCATAAATCGTACTCTGGCCTTATACTTTGTATTATTTTATGTTAAACCGTCTTATTGCTTTTATACGGCACAGTGTACTTTTATATTACACAATGTGCAATATGAAGTCCAAAATTAAAAAAATCTGATGTGGCACAGTGTAACAATCACTGTATAAGAACCATAAGTTTGACCAATTTTCCAAAATTAAAACGTTTGCAAATATTCCAGATTCAAGAATAGAAAATAGGAATTTTATTTTTTAATATATTCAAAACTGATGAAAAGTTTTTGCTGGAACAGATTTTTGACTTAAGTAGTTTTTTTATTCTTTAAGCGGTATTTAAGAATGGACCTTATTTGGATCTATACAATTTTTATAGCTAGAATACTTGAATGGATATGTTAGTAGATCAAAGTGCACTGCAATTGTAGTGAATCCATTGCAATTACCTAGCTATAAGATTAGATAATGTTTTAAAATGTATACAGATGTTTAATCTTAACCGGCCCACACATGGTGAGGCAAAACTGAAGCGTGAAAAATTCGCACACATAAGTGAAATTTGCTCATCTGTTTAGCATCATTTTTAACTGCGATTTTTAAGTAATGTTCTGTTTACCGCATTTTAAATTTAACAAATTAAATTTAACAGCAATGAGCGCAGTTAAGCAAAATTATTTATATTAAATGGCTATTGTTGTCGCAATAGTAATGAAAAAGAAAAAAAAACAGAAAAAGCAAGGGCAAAAACTTGGTTGAAGCAGCCAGAACAATATTATCACTTCCTATGGCATTATCTTGGCATTTTCGGATGTTTGAGAAACATTAACAAATCAAAATACCAGAAAGTCTCCTACTTTTTGGTATTTCGATTGGTTAATGCTCCTATTTTCGCTGCCTGTTGCAGATAACAAACAATCAAAGTGTTTCAAGCACAAATAATAAAAATATAGCATCTAAGCATATGCATACTTTATCCACGTACACATATATGCGCACTAGCTATAAACCCGAAGAAACCCATCTCCACTTACCAAGGTAAACTGAATTATGAATTTGAGCTTATTAGAATATACATGAGTGCTCTAAAAATTCCTTTATTGAGTAAAACGGATTTCCAATAAAAAACGTTTTAATTTTATGTTTAAAAAACATATCTCTTGATCTTGTATTTCTAATAACACTTGGACCTTTATTACACAATTTTATACAATGATATGCTGGAGATTTTTGGTATAAAGACGTACTGTGTTTCGGAACAGCAAGGTTATTTTTTCCTCTTCTTTAATGACTGAGTTACATTACTATTTCTATTGAATTGTTCTACGTGGGCATAAGCATACATAACTGAATTATATAGAAATAATGAGAAAATGAGAAATAATTCTCTACACACATGCAAGTGAGCGCACGACGCGCCACGCAAAATCAACCTCAGCCAGATCTTGTCATGACATGCCTAGGCTTGACAGATATATTAGTTTTATACCACACACCATCTCATTTGCACGCTCGCATTGGCTCTTCGTGCGCACCTGACAGTTTTGGGCCGGTTTACACATACCATATTTTATTGGGCAAGGGCGAAATTCCACATAATCTAACATATTCGTTAAGCTAATTATAAACATGTAATGCACTTTTAAATTAAGAAAATCATCACAAAATGTCACCAAATTAAATAGTAAACAACAACAACCGTTCTTGGTTCATAACAGAACAGAATGAATCACTTTAACCAGAGTTAATAGCCGCGTTCAGGGAAGCTCAGCGCTGCAATTCAGCGTTTACCTAAACGAGCAAAACTTCATTTTTGCTTTTTTCAAGCGGTCCGCCATTTTTACAGCATATATATTTTTTGCTTTATTAAAGCACTTGAATAAAGGAAAATAAATGCTAATAAGTATGGAAGATACACACAGCACATTACTTATTAATGTTGGAGTCTGAAGGAATTCAATATAGTATTGAAACTACAGAAGAAGAAACACGCAAAATAAGTGAATTATGACCAATAAATTCGTCTTTAAATATAAAATGTAATAAATGTCTATTCATTTTGGTTTCGCTTCAGTTTGTTTGAAGTTAGATTATGTTAATTTATTAAAAATCATGTGATTGCAACATTGTTAAGGTTGTTTAGAGAACAATAGCATTTAGCAGCAGCACTGTGCTGCAGCGCTTTATTTGAGATTTTCTCTGAACTCGACCATTTACATTGAACTGTATAGTACGTATGGAATGGATGCCTAGTAACTCATACAAAATAAAGAATTTCGTAACTCATACAAAATTAAGTTACCAACACATGAATCCAAGTACAAATGATAATTGTTGCTTGATATTAGTATACTAAATTTATTTATCAGAAGATTTATTTTGTATATATTTATTTATAAGTTACTTACGTAAAATAATTTTGTCTATTACTTCTTTGACTATTTGTTCTCCGTTTGTTCGTTGACTACTTATTGTCTTTAGTTTTGTGCATTGCTTTTGTAAAATTAAGGGAAAGTTAAAGACACTGGGAACAGCTGAAGGCTTTAACCGTATAGTTGTACCTTCCATATAATCTACTATAAAAAGTGATCAGTGCAAATTCCGGTACTTTTAGAAGGATACCAGTTTTCTTTTCTAATGGCTGTGATCCATTGTTGTAACAGAAACTTATAATGAAAGAAAAGGAAACAATAAGTAAACATTATGGATAAAACATATATCTTAACCTTAGTTTAACGCATACAATTTAGCCTACCGATGAAAATGTAGCTTACTGTGAACTTTTGCAACCAAAGGCATAGCAATATACCACTATGGTTAGAGCTATAAATATATCCCTCTCTTTAAATATAAAATGCCTCAAGTTTAAAGGGCAAACTACACGTAGTGGCCACTGAAGTGGTATATAGTTCAATGATTATTTATTTTCAGTTTAGCCATCTATAAATGAATACAGAAACGTAGGTTAGTTGTTCTCAACAATAAATAAACAAACTTGTCGGTGATTGATCCTAGGGACGGATTACTTTATACTATTCGAGCCCTCATAACGTCTTTATCTTTAAATTAAAACAAAATCTTTTCTACACTATATCCAAAGTTTATGTATTTAACAAAAATATTTGAAAAGAAATTCATTTCTATATAATTTCGTGGACTATGAAATTAGAAACAATAGAATTCGTGCTTCTTATAAAAACTACCCACTTTTAAACTTTAAACAATACTCGTTGTATTTTGAAATAACGATTGTGCTTTAACTTGGAGACATTTGATGTATGTTGCCAGTACAACTGAACTCAGCCTTTCACATGCTATTGCACAATTATTTGTCCTGGACACTTGCTTCACTCAACTTGGAGCACGTGATTGGTTCACTTGCCATGCTTGCTGACTGGCTTTCTGTAAACCGGCTTTTTTATGTTTTACGTAGGAGTGGAGAAACCTTCAAAAGGTGAAGGATGCCCGGTGCATCCAACAACTGTGGGATTTTTACCCACTAAAACTACAGTCCCTGTTGGGATTGTATATTGTTGGGAGATTGGTGAGTTTGTTTAAAGGAGGCTTTAGGATTTATCATCCCCTTCAGCCTGGAACTGTGTAAACCGGCTATTTATAGCTTTTATATTAAAGGCACTTTTGATTAAATTTATATGTTTTTGGAGGTTTATGTTTTTTATGGTATTAATAATATAAGTTTAATTGTTATAAGGTCGATAATTTAAGAAAAGTAAATCAAGATATCAATTTTTAAGAGTTTAATGTAAATTTGTCAGATTCAAATGTAGTAAATGACTAAATAAAATTCTCAACAACAAATATATTGAATTACATTAAGCAAATTACTTTTTATACAATGAACATGTGCCCATAAGAACTGTTCTTAAAGAACAATAAAACTTTGGCATCTGACAACATTGGAATCATCGTAGACCAAGGATGCGAAAGCAAATTTCAATAACAGCAGACGAAAACCAGCTTTTCCGCGCTCATCAACAGTACACAGCAACAGTGGTTGTTAGAATAATAGGCGCAATACGCAGTCGCATATACGCATGCACGCACTCCACAGATAA
Organism: Adranes taylori; assembly: GCA_009867245.2. Classification (NCBI taxonomy): domain Eukaryota; kingdom Metazoa; phylum Arthropoda; class Insecta; order Coleoptera; family Staphylinidae; genus Adranes; species Adranes taylori. Next base: position 21,494 of record WYDF02160916.1, read on the forward strand.
TCTATTTCAGTATTTAGTTGATTTTCCCGAACGTAAACGAGTAATACAATTCGATCGTGTGAGTGTGACATCTCGCGAACGCGAAATTATTAAATATATCGCTTTATATATAATTTAATCAATGAAGTGTTTCGGCTATTGATAGGGCGACTCAATTTAATACATAAAATCGAATCGGTAAACGTTTTTTATCATTTGCGTGTTGAAATGTTGCTTTAAAAAACATCAAAATCTAAATACTTTTTCACATGTATTCAAAGAATATTTAATAATTCTTGGCGATTTAACAATAATAACTAGACTTTATTGATCAATCTGATTTGGTTTTGAGGTAGGCGAATATAATATTTACTAAGTTGTTGATATTATTTTTTTCCTGTTATGCATACATTTGAATTGATTAATTATTTTTAATATATAATTTATTCTTGTTTCTGTAGATGAACTAGTGTTTAGAATAAATTGCAAACTTCACAAAAAATTGATTAAAATAATTAAATAAGACAAATTTAAAATAACTAGAGCATAAAAGGGCTAAATAAATATTTTGATATTACAAAATTTATTTTACTAGTTAAATTAAATCAAAACATATTTTTCCCTGAAGTAACAACTATATATTAAAAAAAATCTATATAATATTTGTCAAGTAAAGATATAGTTAAAAAGTTTAATTCAAATTTATAATTTTATTACGGTGTGTTTACTGCATAGAGTGTTTACTTCATAAAAATAAATTAAACGACAACAGGTTGGAGTAATCTAGTCATTCTATCATGCGTTTAAACGGACACATACCCTTTCGTCCAAAAATCTTGTTCTATTCTGTTTTATAGCAATATACAGATAAGCTGAGATTTTTACACACACACACACGTCGGTTGAGC
>WYDF02161027.1:0-22378 GCA_009867245.2 Adranes taylori
TAGAAAAGGGGACTTTAACAATCAAAGCTCAACACCTTAACATATGTGGTTCATCTCCAGTATTAGAGTACGTACTAACACGATATTTCAATGAAGAAAGTAAGTACTATTTACTTTTACGCAGTAAGATTAAATTTAAGTAAGTAGGTATTAATTTCGAAAATTGTGATGAAAAGAATATTGTAAGAATTAGTTCTAAAAATTAAGGCCGTGTCCACATTGCCTTATTTTTTACAACTAATTCTTACAACTAATTGTTTCTAGCATATGTTATACTGTTATCAACACCTTTTCTCATTCCAAATATAGGCGCAAGGTCTCATTGTATCGAACTACGAATCCGATACTCAACCATTACGCTATGAATGCCTCAGCAACCATAATATAACATCTTAATGTATACAAACTTACATACAATCCACGTTGAAATAAAAAATTTAAAAATTGGTGGTCGAGGCATTCATAGCCTAGTGCTTGAGTATCTGATTCGTAGTTCGATACATTGACACCTTGCGCCTATATTTGGAATAAGAAAAGGTGGATGACAGCTATAACCCTATGCTAGAAACACGTGTCCACCTTGCCTCAATTTTTACAACTAATTCTTATAATATTCTTTTCATCACAATCTTCGAAATTAACACCTACTTACTTAAAATTCGTCTTACTGCGTAAAAAAAATACTACTTACTTTCTTCATTGAAATATCGTGTTATTACGTACTCTAATACTGTGCATGAACCACATGTGTTAAGGTGTTGAGCTTTGATTGTTAAAGTCCCCTTTCCTATTAAGATAACTGTAGAAGCAACTTTGGCCATCTTTAGGATGGTCCGATGCTTCTCAGAAAAAAAAAACCCAAAGCAAGTATTATACGAGGTGAACTTTGATTGTTAAAGTCCCTTGCTTTATTGTTAAATACATTAATGGTCCATTAATCTCAATTTGTTAAAGGTGTTAATCCGTCCAAATGCACAACACATAGCTGGCACAATACATTATACCATATCAACGTCTAAGCGAATAATTCAACATATAATATCTTAATATATGCAAACTTACATACAACCAACGATGAAATAGAAAATTAAAAAAATTGTTTGTCGAGGCATTCACATTCATAGCGTAATGGTTGAGTATCGGATTTGTAGTTCGATACAATGAGACTTGCGCCTATATTTGGAATAAGAAAAGGTGTTGTAATATTCTTTTCATCACAATTTTCGATCACAAAAGTAAATTTTCACAACAAATTTCCTATATTAATCCTAATAAAAACAAATTTTCATCACAAAAGTAAATTCTACTTACTTTCTTCACTACTTTTAATTGTTTCAAATATTTAATTATTTTGTTAAGTAATTAATTTACTTACGTTTTACTGTTATAGGTACTATTTTAGCATTTTTATTTAATATATTGTAGCATAGGTACTTAAATACAGTTTTTATAATGATACATATAGAGATTTTTTAATGGTTCCAGTGATTCCTATGCGTGTAAAATGATCCTTTCGGCAGCTTGCCCTACCACTAGATTAAAGCAATGGGTCATTACTAAATAAGGCAAAAGCCTCTTCTAGTTCGTTTGGTGGAAGAAAGCCTTTGCACTGTTGGGACTGCAAAATGAGATCATCTAGAAATTGTTTGCTTGGTTTTCTCAATTTTATTGCATTTCTGGATTTATGAAACACTTAAAAGATTTAATGATATAAATATTTGAATTTATTTGTTTTTTAAATATACAAGTACTAAAAAAATAAAAGGGTATGCCAAATACATGAACGCATATCTTCAACGGATATGTGAAACAAAAATTTCAGAACCGTTGCCATAAAAATTTCTTTAAATGAAGAGACATAGTTTGCCAAACATAATATTATATTATTAAAAATGTCATACTCACTTGAGCAAAACTGGGAAATATATAATTCGAAGTATATTTAAATCCAAAAATTTTCTTTTATAAACACATATAGTTTAAGAGAAGAAAAAATGATTAAACATTTAGAACAACATTTGTCGTCCATGCTTAAACTTTGAAGAAAAAAAAAACCATAGGTATATCTGTTTTTTACAACACAAAATTTTTGCACTTTGAATGAAGCACCATTAACTTGTAGGCCATTTTAATCAAAATATACGAAAAAAAACTAGTTACAAAATTTTATTATAGTATTAAATAAATAATACCCCTACATTATAAAAAAAATAACTTTAATATCAAAATTTTAACATTAAAATAATCAAATTGCTGCATCTAAAACTATTTGGAAAAATCCAAATCGATTTTCTTGCCAGCCGGTGAAACAATAAAGCGATGGTATGTGCTAACGGACACCGGTGACGTCATCGGCGGTGGAAATGACCAGTACGATACATCGTAGGTGCTATGCAGAGTAATGAGAGGCAAAAACGACAAGCGATCGATATTTTGCTCGGAAAATCTAGGGAAAATGACAATAACGTGGTAAAAATTTTCGTGTTACTGCTCCTGTTGCTGGCGGTTAGTTACAACGCATGCAAAGGGAATTTTCTGTATATCTTAACATTCTTAAATAATGAGTCATAATTTGTCTAGTTATAGTTATGTATGTATTTATTATACAGTCTAAAATATAAATGTAAATTGCAATAATTTTAAAGTTCATTTATTGGACCCTTTTGCAAATCTATGTAAATCAAAAATTCAAAAGCGATGTTTCAATCTGTTTTTCAATATTTTATAAAATCTGAGCTTCATACTCGCTTCAGGTAGAATGAATTAGAATTTAGTCGTGACTTTCGACCAAGCAATAAACTCGAAAATAATTTTTGTTATGGAAACCGACCTTTGAAATGGGACGGTTCAAGGTAAAGGATCGCCGGTGTTGACAGAAAGTGTAAGAGGTGGAGATAGATGTGTAGAAATGGATGAGAGGAAGAATAGAATTAACAGTGAGGATAATTACGACTGGTAAGGATGAAAAAGAGAAAATTACAATTATGTGGTTGAAGGTGAGTGTAAGATGCTGAGCTGGAATGTGGCCGGGTTGAAGAATAAGCTGAGGGATTGTGATAAGCTTAACGGAGACCTGGGTTGAAGAAGAAGGATGGGAAAATGTGAAGATGAAGCTACCTTGTGGGTTTGTTTGGAAAATACAAGGAGCAATAAGAACAAGTGCCAAAGGGAGGGCAAGCGGAGGGATAGTGACAGGGGTCAGAAAGGGAATAAAAGAATGGAGTGTAGAAGGTTGGAAATGGGAGGGAGCGTATGGAAGGTTGATAGAAGTAAGAAACAGGAAGATATTAGTGCTAACTGTTTATGTGAAAAAGAAATGGAGTGAATTTGAGAGAAACGTGAGTAACAGTATGAATCAAAGTATAATGATTAGGACGCGTTAGTTAAAAAAGTGGATTGGAATGTGAGAATAGGGGAAAAAGAAGTGAGGTATGGTAGTGTGGATGGAGAATATGGGGAATAGATCGAAAGACAAAGTGTGTAACTCGGAAGATAAGAAATTTATAGAATGGGTAGACGAAAATGGATTAGTGGTAGGAAACGGATGCGTTGAAAGTGACTGGGTGGGCAATGTGACATTTAGAGGACACGGAGGGAGGGGGATCACTAGTAGATTATTTGTTGATGAATGAGATAGGAAATGAGTGGTTGGTTAAAATGGAAATTGGTGAAAGGTTGGAATCCGACCACTTTCCAATGGAGGGTAGAGAGTGTGAAAGGGGGGAGGAATAAAGAAGGTAAGTATGTGAAAAAACAGGAATTGAATGAAGAAAAATATATCTGGAATGAGAACGCAAGTATAGAGCTTACAAGGAAACGGAATGAAGTAGACTGGAGTGATGATAGCAAAATTGATGAAGTTATAAAAGAGGTCAAACGAAACCTTAGGGAAATGAGAGATGGGGACAAGAAGAAGAATAGGAGGATGGAGAAAGTTGATGAGTGTTGGATAAAAGAAAAGAAAAACGTTAGAGAAGCTTTGAGGAAGGTAAGAATTGAGGAGGCAGCATGGGAAGAATTTGATGAAGCTAGAAAGAGGTGGAAGGAAGATCGAAAGTTAATGATTGAAAGGAATAGGAAGATGATCACAAAGAGGAAGAGATCACAAAGGGGTTGAATCACAAAATGAAAGTGAAATATGGAAATTCTTGAGACAGAATGGGATGTTGAAGGAAAAAAATGGGATGTGCGAAATAAGTGTGAGTAAATGGGAGAAGAAATGTAAATAGAAGCTGTTTGCGCAGGAAGTAGGGGAGGAAACAAATCGTATAAAAGAATGGACATGTTGAGAGGGGGGTTAAGGAAGGACTGTGGAAGAAATTAAATTGGAAGAGGTAAAAGTGGAAATAGAGAAAATGAAAAGAGGCGGAGCTGCCGGACCGGATAGAATGCCCGTACAAGTGTGGGATGTATGAATGTGAAGGGTATGAGAGCTGTGATAAGAGCATTAAATGAAATATGGATGAACAAGGCTGGCGTGCCGAATGTATGGAAGAAAGGTGAGATAGTGCATGTATACAAAAGAGAAGAAAGGGGCAGTTAGAAATCTATAGGGATATTACGATAATGGATGGTGTATATAAGTTATTCACCAGAATATTGAATAGGAGTTTGGAAAAGTAGGTTAAGAAGAAGTGTGTGCTTTCTCAAACACAGAGTGGGTTTGTCAGGGGTAGAGGGACGGCAGACAAGATAGTCACAATTAATTACATTAAAAATCAACAAATTGCGGAAAGAAAAAAGGGGTACTTGTTGTTTGTAGATCTAAGGGCAGCGTTTGATAGGATTAAGCTATGCGCTCTGTGGGAGAGATTGGTGGAGGTGGGGATATCGAAGGAAATAGTAAGAATGATAATAAGTATATATGAAATTACGGAGATAAAAGCGAGAGTTTTCGCGGAAGTATCTGATAAAGTTGGACGTGGTTAAAAACTATAAATATCTGGGATTTATGTTGATAAATAGTGGGTCATGTAAGGAGCATATAAAGATGACATGTAAGAAAGCAAGGGGTGTGATGGAAAGGATGAGAAAGATATCGGAATGGAAATTTGGAGTCTGTTAAGATGAGATTGATGATAATGGATGTATGTGTTACGAGTGTGTTGAAGTATTGAGCCGAAGTATGGGCAGTGGGTAAATGAATGGTTTTATAAGAATGGTTTTAGAAGAAATGGGAATAAGCAAGTGCAGGACAATTGGGGTTAAAAGGTTGGTGAATTTTGAGAGAAAAATGTGGGCTAATGAGGAAAAGAGATTAGTATTTATGGCACGTCAATGAAAGAGAATGGAGCCAAGGATTGCAGAAAGAGGTGGGTGGTTAAACGAAAGAGTTTGTACGTGAGAATAGGTTGGTCTGCGAATAGATGGTGCGAAAAGATGCAAGAAGGCGAGGGGGTAATTAACGAGGTGGTGGAGAGGATGATAGATGTTGAGAAACAAGAAAGGGTATAGAAGCAGAGTATTTAAGATAAAATTTGAGTATGAAAGAAAAGAGGCTCAGTGCGAGGTTTAGTTGTGGGAGTGAGGAACGGGGTAAAAGATTCTGGATGCGTGACAAGGATAGGAAGTGTATAGTGTGTGGAATGGATGAAGAAACATGGATGCATTGGATGAGAAAGTGTGGAGGGTTTAATTGGTTGGATGAGGAAATAATGCTGGGGGAGAATTGGGGGTTATGCATAGGGGAAGAAGGGAGAGGTATAAAGATGATGGAAAAAGTGATAAATGAAATAAGGAAAAGAAGAGAAGGAATATTAGGTATGAAGCGTTACAAAAGAGCTGTAAGAGGTACGGAAGGGTTAGGAGTATTACAAAGTGCAGAGGCGAGGAGATAAAGACAGGTCGATAGGGAAGGGAAGAAAATTGTGTGAAGAAAAGAAAATGGAATCAGAAGTGGAGGGAGAAGGACAAGGTATGTGGAAGGAAACGCGGAAAAGTTAGATAGTTCCATAATGGAGAAATGGCTTTCCTTCCCTCAAAATAGTTAGCTTTGGAATTGGAAAGTAATGGTTGAATGTTATATAAATATAATATGTGTAAATATTTGATTAATGATTCATAATTTGGTGAATAGCAATTTAGTTGTAATGAATTATATGTACGTTAACTTAGTTTATGCCAATAAAGGTTTGATAATAATATATATATATATATAAGTATATAAATTTATATATAAATATATGAGTAGCTGTTTGTTTTCAGGGTCATATCTCGCATGGTAGGCATTTTAGTGTGCTAACATTTAACCAAAGTCACATCTAGCATTGTTGAGACTAAGAGAAAGTCTAAAAACTAGTTGTGTAATGCGTTTCGCATACGACCTTGTTATTCTCCTTTCTACGGCAGCCCTTGCTGCACCTGATACGGATTTTCTTTAGGATCGATGACATGTTGTCGGTAGTTCCTTTTATATACGGAAGAGTTGCAATGGCAATTGGTTCCGATGGTGCTGGTTCCACACGTTATATTTTGTGTTTCAGGAGTAGATTCTTGTTTATTTGGGTATTAGTATAGCCGGTATTAGTAATATTGCGACTTCAGACTCTATTCCTTCATTGTCGGTAAGTAATCTTGACAAATGAATTAAAGTTTTTATTATGAAATTCTTCTTGGTGGCGTGAATTAGCGTGCAGGAATCGGTTTGTATGCGTTTTCTTTGTATAAATTGTGTGCAAACGGTCCGTTAGGTTTCTTTGAAATTAGTACATCTAAAAAAGGTAGTTGATGGTCGTTCTCTACTTCCATGGTGAATTGGATTTTTGGGTGCTCAGCATTAAGTGCATCGAGGAATTTCTGTAGTTCTTGATTTCCATGTGTCCATATCACAAATGTGTCGGTCAAACAAACAGAAAACAAACTGTCGGTCAAACAAACAGAAAAATATCAGCCAGAATATCTGAACGCATAAACAACTTCAAAAAGAACCTCAGCACGTCCACTGTTGCCGAACATAACTCCGCAACTAGTCACAGCTTTTGAAAACTCTAGAACAATAACCACTGAAACCCACGATACCAAAATAATTACTAGAGAAGTCATAGAACTCGAAAAACGACTGAATACGATGAATAAACGAAACGATAATGAAGATATTTCTAGCACTTGAAAACTTGTATTACATACATACCGTGAAAATAAACAACAAATAATTCACATCAACTACAAATCAGACTAAAATGCATCTACGCTACGACCACCATCAGCATCCACTCAACCACCCAATGTATGACTACAACCAACAACATGTGTAGACACAACATGCGTTACCATAGCAGGTATGGCACACGCTGGCGCAGAAAGGAGAATAACAAGGTCGTATGTAAAACGTATTACACAATAAGTTTTCCGACTATCTCTAAGCCGCGACAATGCCAGATGTGACTTTTATGATGTGACTGCCAGAAATTTAACCTGTTATGACCCATTTTATACTTGGTTCGTCAACTGCAAAATATCATTATGATCATTATGTCGACTACCTGTTGCCTGCGGAGGTACTTAAAAGGGTGGTGCTTTTATTTAAACTTTAGTTTGTTAAATAAGAACTTTTTATTTCAGATTAGTTTGTACCAATCGACATTACGAAAAACGTGTAAATATAAGTTGTTCAATCAAAAAGCGGAAAGCCAGTGGTGCTTTATTTAGGATATAAATTTCACCAAAGGAAGATTTATCAAAATGGTGACATACTTTGGACTTGTGTAAACAGAAAATGTGTTGGAAGAGTGACAACCGATAAAAAAATCTACAACCGTTTGAGAAGTAAAGAACATTTCATATGTGCACCGGATGTTGCAAAAAACTAACTGGAAACAACCTTGTTCAATATCAAGAAAACGTCCCGTGAAGAACTTTACCAGTAACCCAAATATATCAAGAAGAAGTTACGAATAAAAAGCAAGAATGTGTGCCGCTTTAGCACATTTACCTCCAGAGTGGACAGACAAAGGATGGGTTAAGATTATGGAATTTTCATCAGAAAACAAAGTGATTAATCGGAATTGAAACCTAGTTAACAGGCGGCAGACACTGGATATGTTATAATAACAGACATCGTACCACAAATGCAGTAGTAGAAGGTTGGCACAATAAGCTAAACAGAACCTTTGGCAAAAGTCATCGTAATACATATGAATTAATAAAAATTCTTCAAGGTGACTCAAATTATTATCAGATTATCGTGCAAAAAGAAGATATACTTATGTCAACTCCCAAAAGGGCAAGGAAATATTGTGATTTGGATGCGAGAATTAAGAATATTCTTCAAGGATTTCTTGAAAATCGTCTAAATTTGGAGGATGCTTTAACAAAACTAACGTACGTAGTTAAATACGAATTATATTAGGAAGATAATGTGTGTGTTTTATTTGTTATATTTAATAATGTAGTAAAACGTTTAATAAATTTTTATAATATATTAAAAGTTTCAACTTTTTGCTTTGCCAGTCCTAAGCCTGGATGAAGTCTGAAGAAAGGTCGCTTTTATGACTGTAGTGTTCTCAGTTGACGAATGCGGAATAAATAATTACCTGCAAATAGGCTAAAAAGGTACAGGTGACGAAACAAGAAATTTTGGGCCAGGTGGCGAATCACGAATTGACGACTCGGGAACAAATCTATGAAAATGGCGCATAGGTTACATATGGGATAGACGTTGATTTCACAAAGAACAGAACTCTAAAGGACAGTAGTTGGTAGTCGAATAAGAAATACGAAGATGGTATGATAAATACCTGTGAAAACCACGCAGTTATTTTGCTTTAAGTAAATTTATTTCTTGACATAATCTCCTTGTAGCTCTATAGCACTTAGTCATATTGCTATACCACTTAGTTCAGTGATGTTCCAATTGTTTTAAGCTATCCAAATAATAACATTATTAAACTCTGCAAAATACGCCTATGTTTTGATAATGACCTCTTCATTGCACTTTCCGCCAAGCCATTTTTTCAAGGTTGGAAAAAGAAAGAAGTCACTGAAGCCCAAATCTGGCGAATATGGTGGATGGGGCACAGGTTCATATCCTAAATCGACTAGTTTTGCTATCGCTATTGCTAATGAGTGGGCCAGGGCATCATGATGGTAAAGAATTTTTTCATCGCTAGGTGGGACCGTTAGCTCTAGTTCAGCGTCAAATCGATCCAATAAATCAGCATATTACTGCCTCGTGATTGTCCTTCTCTTCTGGAAATAATCAATAAAGATTCTGGCTTGCGAATCCCAAAATATCGTCGCCATAACTTTTTCGGCTTTCACCAAGGAAAAAAATCGTTGTTTCGACTGACCTGTGATTTCTGGTGTATAGTGATGTATCCATGTTTCATCTAGGCCGTAGAAATTCACTCGTGTTAAACATGTCCAAACATAGCTTTGAAGTTATCACGCAATTCCATCTTTGATCATCAGCAATCGCGGCACCATCTCGCTGATAACTTTCTCATAATCAGCTTTTCATGAAGAACGTTTTGCACATTTCAATTGAGATGTTTACCATATTCGCAATCTCTCTAATCTTCACATGGCCTTCTGCAAGCACAATATCATGAACTTTATTCATCATACAGTTCGTAGTCACCTCAATTCTGGCCGCTCGTCATCTAAAACAGATATTCGGGCACGCTTAAATTCATTAAATTCGTATCTGATAGTAGTAATCGAAGGTGCATGGTCCTTTTATAAACTGCACCCATTGTCTCTTTTTTTTCTGCACACGTTCTCCCATACAAAACAAGACATCGCAACACTATTTTATTTTTTTGCAATACTTTCTCTATTATGTTTCTTTTTGTGGTATATGTCCAAATTGAAATTATTTAAAAATATTTTTTAAAAAATTTTTTCTACTGTTCCAAAGTACAATTTACATTGAAAGTGTTTACCTTTAAAAAAAGTAAGCGTGATCGCTAGTATTTTTTTAATAACAGCGGAAAAATAGGGGTGAATTTGTTAGTCGAACAATAAAGCACCTGCCCATTCGCAGTATTGAATCAACCCCAAACTAATAATAAGTAGTGGAAATTGTTATATGCCTGAAACAAATCTCCAGGGGTGTAGTTTTGTATGCACAGATTCAATTTCCAATTTTATGATATTGACAATTATATTAACTTATTGTAATATTTAAATTAAATGTTTCTTTTTAGCATTAAAAATCATTCCTGAAAAGAACTATTTATTTTTAGGATTGTAAACGAATAAATTTCACTGGTCTCGGATTAGGAATTCTAAAAACATTATTAATAAGCGTTTTTACTTATCGCTAAGTAAATATATTTATCGAGTCCATCGTCCCTTGTGAGAAGATTCTCAATATGGATGAAAGATTTTAATCAACAATATGTTGGCTTGACTTAATTAAAGAAGAAACATATAATAAATAATAATATTCGGATTACAGTCTTCATCAAAATGTGTACTTATTTCTGTACGCAAAAATTATCCCCTTCAAGGACCCAGCCTTGAAGGGGATAATATCCCGGCCTAGGACAATATCCTTACTCTGGGACAAATAACGTCGATTTCGCGCTTCTTGGGGGGCTCGCACTATAAAATTATTCACAATCAGAAAGAAATAAAAATTTCATCTGGAGAAGTTTTTGCTCACACATTATAAGTCCATAAATTTGCCAATTATAATTCCATGGTAGAGTAACGATTTAAAAAAAAATATTATGGTAATTATTACAAAATTTTTAAAAATCTACGCTGTCCGCATTGTTGCAGCCTGTGGCCGCTTTGTCTTTCTTTCTTTTTAGATAATTTCTAACAGAGAAGAAAAACATTTGAATTCGACTACCCATGATTGTGCATACCCATGATTCCACCTGTCCTCGTAGTTGCCTACGGTGTGGGCAGCTTAGCTGTCCACTTTGCCGCGGCCTGCAGCTATTCTTGAGTAATTTTTAGGAAATCTCTAACTGGGCAGTTGTCAAACACACTACAAGTCAAGTTTGCCTTAACCTTTTGAATTTGCTTTTTTTTTTAATTTGCTGTGAAATTTGGTTTGAACTTTTGAATTTGAATTGAATTTTAGATTAAGCCGCTTTAGATTAAGCTTTGGAAAATTTCTAATCGGGAAGTTTGGCGTGCTTTGCACAACCTGCACATCCATAAAATCATGCGCTTTATTAAACACTCGGTCTCATTTAACAATTAATGCACCTTTTGAATTAGTAATTTAGGAAAAATTCGCACGCCAGTCTTCCCTAAATATTTTAATAATTTTTCAACAGGCAAGGGACTCCCCTGCTGTAAGTACCTTTCACTGCAGTTTAGTATATTATTACGAAAAAGAAATCTTACAAAAAAAATTAAAACAATATAGATTATACGTTTTAAAAGTACCCGCTTTTTCTTGCTTGGCTCGATGATAGCAGCTTTTAACTACCGTAATTAATTAAATTAATATTGCTAAGAGTTTGGAGTAATTAAACTAGAACACGGGTCTTAGAAAATCAAACACAAATTTTGACGTTCTGAATAAAAATCTCGTTTTATCTGAATAAAAATCTCGATTCCATCAGTCTTTTTATATACATTAAATTCCTATAGAATTATAAAGAAATACTATTAATTGTCGTCGATTGAGTAAATAGCTAATCTATGCGTGCTGCCTAAATATTTTAATAGCAAGGAAATAAATGAGTTATATATGAATATTAGGTATAGTCGTGATCGGAGAAATGTTGTCAATACAAAGGTGAAAGTGAATAACTTCACTCAGTGATAGCTTATTAGGTATAGTCGTGATTGGAGAAATGTTGACAATACAATGGCGAAAGTGAATTTGTAATTAGTGAATAATTAAATAGTTTGTAGATGCAGTATAATAAAGAAAGGAAAAAAAGAAAATTGATCTGAATGATCTGAAAATAATTTGAGTCACCTTGAAGAATTTTTATTAATTCATATGTATTACAATGATTTTTGCCAACGGTTCTGTTTAGTTTATTGTACCAACCTTCTATTATAACATATCCAGTGTCTGCCGCCGATTAACTAGGTTTCAATTCCGATTAATCACTTTGTTTTCTTGTGAAAATTCCATAATCTTAACCCATCCTTTGTCTGTCCACTCTGGAGGTAAATGTGCTAAAGCGGCACACATTCTTGCTTTTTATTCGTAACTTCTTCTTGATATATTTGGGTTACTGGTAAAGTTCTTCACGGGACGTTTTCTTGATATTGAACAAGGTTGTTTCCAGTTAGTTTTTTGCAACATCCGGTGCACATATGAAATGTTCTTTACTTCTCAAACTGTTGTAGATTTTTTTATTGGTTGTCACTCTTCCAACACATTTTCGGTTTAAACAAGTCCAAAGTATGTCACCATTTTGATCAATCTTCCTTTGGTGAAATTTATATCCTAAATAAAAGTCCAGTGTATAAGAGAGGAAACAGAATGGATGCAGAGAGCTACAGGGGAATGACAATTATGGATGGGTTATATAGATTGTATGCGATGGTGATAAATAGGAGGTTGGAAGAAGAAATAAGGATGAAAGGAATTCTATCGCCTACGCAGAATGGGTTGATTAGAGGTAGGGGGGCGCCGGATAACATCGTAAGTATTAATTATATTTTGAATAGAGAGATTGCGAAAAGAAGGAAGTTGTATCTCCTATTTGTAGACTTGAAAGCGGCGTTTGATGGAATCGTGAGAGAGAAATTGTTGTAGAGAATGGAGAATATAGGGATTTCGAGATTAATGATAAGTATGATTAAGGAATTGTATGAGGGTATGAAACTAAGGGCGAAAGTAAGATTGGCAGTACGAAGATATAGTCTCGTACATATGCGGATGATATAGTATGCATGACAAATGAAAGGGAAGAGATGATAGAAATGATTGGGAGAGTGAAGGGATATATGAATAGAAGAGGATTGGAAGTATATGTGGAAAAGACCAAAATAATGGTGGTTAAGCAGGGAGAGAGGGAATGTAGAAAGGATGTATTTGAAATAGGGGATCAGAGGATTGAAAGTGTAAAGAAATATAAATATTTCGGTTATGTATAGGCACAGAATGGATCAATTAAGGAACACGTGGAGATGGTGACGAAGAAGTCAAGGGTAGTGATAGACAGAATGAGGATGGTATGGGAAAGAACGTTTGGGGAGTCAATGAGAATGAGGTTGAAGATTATGAACGTGTGTGTGAATAGTATACTATTTTGGAGCGGAGGTATGGGCGGTAGATGACAGAGAGATGATGGAAAGAGTGCAGGTTGGATGTGTCAAAAGGATGCTGGGATTGGATAGAAATACTAGGAATGAGATACTAAGGCAGGAGATTGGAAAATATAAAAGTTGGATAAGTCGAGTGAAAAATATGCTGAAGTTTGAGTAGGAAGTACGGAAAGATGAAGGGGAAAGGTTGGTTAAAGAAGTGTACATTGAGGAAATGCTGAATGAGGGAAGAATTGGTGGTGTGAATGAATGGATAAAGTGTAGAAAAAAGGTGAATATGAGGGTTGGATGGTCGACGGATACATGGTTTGAGAAGATGATTGGAGGCAGGGAGGTGTTCAGTGAGATCATGGAAAAGATGAGGGATATGGAAATGCAAGAGAGATATGGAAGAATAAATGAAATCAGGTATAATAGTAAGTATATGTGGATTATGGGTGAGGAGGGTATGGCTAAGTATTTGGCATCAGGAATAAGTATGTAAGAAAAAAGAATGATTGCAAGGTTTAGATGTGGGAATAATGAGGGAGAAAACAAGTATTGGATGAATGAGAAAGAGATTATGTAGCATTTGTTGAAAGAAAGAAGAAAAATGGATTCGTTGGATGAATGAATGTGAAGGGATTGAATGGAGTGAGAAAGAAAAGGAGTTGGGTAAAAACTGGAGAATAAGTTTAGGAAAAGAGGGAAAGGGGTTAGATATAATGAAAAGGATTAAGTATGAAAAAAGTAAAAGCAGGTAAATAGGGTAGGTTAGAAAATGAAAATGAAAAAATGGGGTAGGTTAGAAAAATATTCAAACAAAAATGGTTAGGTATTTGCATTATTACAACTAATATGTGGGTTTGCAATGTCTGGAGTCCCCAGGTGTGATCAAAACTAAAACCTTATTTTTGGCGATTTTTGTTCAATTTCAAACCCAATTTTAATCATATTCCATCCTCGTCGCCAATTAGTATTCCGTGGGTGAATAACAGCTTTTTAAAAACTTTCATTAAGAAATTATAAGTGACGACAAACTGGATGGTATATAATTCAAGTTGGGCTTGAAATTGAACAAACATCGTCAGAAATAAAATTTTATTTTGACTATTAACCAATAGAAACCTACGACGAAAATTTAGTCAGGTGGTCAACGCCCGACTTAGCGATTCCCGCATAATTTTGAGAAGAAAATGAGAAAAACATTGGTATTAATGTGAGTATTAATGGGAGTTTTTTTTATTAATTAATTTTTATCAATCCTTTTAATTACTTATTATGTATACTTAAATATCTATTCATTTATTCATTCTAGGCCACATGTGCTAGGATTTATCCTAGCACGAATTATGTTTCCATTTTGACATCATTTTTTGAAAGCCGATTATGATTATGATATTATAACTCAGCTAGATTATGATATTATAACTCAGCTGATCATGCCGTTTAAAATTTATGTCCTTAATATTTCAAAAGAGGAACAGAACCCAAATAAGGCTACACCATCAAAACAATGTTGAATTTTTCTTAACACAAGTGAAACAAAATATTCTGGCGTATGCGAAATGGAGAGAGCGATTAAAGCAAATTTAGTTGGGTTGCTGAAATATTTAATAAAAAAATTCTAGCATGGAGAGGCAAAGAAAATTATAGGACTAGATTGATAACTCGTAAATGAACTCAGGATAAATGAATTGGAGAAATACTTTGATATCGCCTCAGTATTAATTATAAATCGTATATTTTCAGTGTATAATATAAATTAAGTATTGTACTAGAATATAGTTATTTACTTCAAAATTCAAAATATTCAAGAACACCCCTGGCAACTAATTACTACATAATATTCAAGAATAAAGGGGTGACAGGACAATCATGTAACAATAAAATTGGCGATTGTTCGCAGAGGAATAATAAGATAAAAAAAAGCTATTGAAGTGAATTGGGGTGATAAATAAATGAGTTGGTTTGGTGAAAAGGTAAATATGATTACCTATTTACACTCGACAAAATTTTCTCCTAAAATAAGTGCATGTAATCTTTAATTTAATCATTTAAAAACCATGTACTACTAGGTACAACTATGTAGTAAATGTCCGGTCAAAATTGAGAGAGAAAAGATTAAATCTTGAGCAACCAATATACGATAGTAGTTTGACAGAAATCTGGCCTAAGTAAGAAAAAGCACGATTTTTATTTTTTTATCGTTTATTTTTGAACATAGCCCCCTTTTAAGGCAATACTCCAATTAAAAGGTGTAACTTTTCAATACGACTTTCCAACTTCTTCATCCCTTCCGAAAACTAATTTTGCTCGAACTCTTCAAAATAGTGGGAAGTTTTGGTCACTTCATTCTTTGTTGCCAAACGGCGTGAAATAGCAAGGGGCTAGATCTGGGAATACCATGGGTGGTCGATCAATTCGTAACACAATTGGTTCAATTTCACATGCACGACGGCCGTTCTGTGAGCGGGTGCGTTGTCATGATGGAAGAGAACATTTTTGCGAGCCAAGCAGAGCATTTTTCATCAAAACGGTTCAATAATGCTGCGTCGTAATCGTCAGTTATGGTTTTACCCTTTGCCAAGTAATCTATACGAATAATGCCTTTTGCATCCCTAAAAAAGTCGCCATCACTCTACCGGCCAATCGGGTTGTCTTTGCCTTCTTCGGTGTGCCTTCGCTGCTTTTTGCCAAAAGCTTTTCCGAATCCTATAGGTGTTTAAAATCTGCTTTCTAACAAAAATAGTTTTCACTGTTATGCACAATAGACTTCTTGATATTGACAATAATTTTGTTTCTCCTAGTGTGATGATGAAAGGGTTGCATAAAATAGATAAGTGTGGATCAAATTGATGATCAAATATGTACGTCTATTAAAAAAAGTGAGTCAGTTGTTTGGATATGTGTATTGCATGAGAAACAGGTGAATAAATGCTACTACCCCTAATGTGGTATTTTGAATTTGATTAATCAGCTTTGTTGATAATATCTATAAGACTATTCAATTTATTGCATATATCCCTTTTATTTCATTTTCTAACAATGTCCGTTTTCTTTTTGACGATAAAAATATTGAACTGATTTAACTACTGTCTTTTAGATCAATTATACTAATTGGATCTCAACGATAAGTTTTATTAATGTTATTATTCTCTATGCAATTTAATCGATTAAATCAGGAACGTCAACCAAAAATATCGCATCATCCTTCATCATAACAAATCCTGCTCTTAAACGGCACGTTTAACTGTTGATTATGTGCAGGTGAAAAACATAGAATTAATTTCTAATTGCCCTAGAATATCGAATAAAAATGCGTAGAAAGCAATTTTCATCGCCTTATAAAGCTGTTGAAAGCTTCAAACTCCATGTTTTGAACCTACAACCTCAGAGTCGAAAAAATGTTTCAAGAATTGAACTGCATCGAATTGCGTTACTTTTATCGAACTACGTCCCTATAACTCTCATTGATGGTGATATTGAACAATTTTTTGTGGGTTATCCGCCAAGTATACAGTCGACGGTTTAGGGCTTAATCACCGCGTTTACTATTACTTAATCCTCTAAACAAAATTTAAGAAATTGATCACTTATTTTGTACGCCCATGTCAAGTTTTCCAATATCATTTTCCTTTCTTTGCCCAACTATTGCATTCATATTCCACAAATAACATATCGTAGTTCCACACCCCGTATGCAGATGAAAGAGCTGCAAGATTAGTAAGTCATTTTAATAAAACATGTGACTACATTATATTCATTACATCTATTGTCATACTACTTTGTTTGTAATATGTAAAATTTAAAATATTTTTCAAAAAACATCTTTATTAGTTGCCAATAACATAACTGGCGCAGCCAGTAGGACTGATGCTAATGAAATTTCAAAAATCGGTAAACCTACAGAGTGTAGTGACTTTTGTCTTGAAACTTTCGGTGTATTTTAATCGCCTATCCGAATCAAAAATCGTATCGCGAACAATTCGGTGTTAGAAATACTTTAATCGGCTATCCAAAATTAAAATACGACTTCTAATCCTACTTATACTTTCAACGCTATAGAAAAGAGTGAGTCAAGTAGCTCTTGGTGAAACAAACATTGAAGAGACGACTTCTTCCAACAAAAACCGTAGACTTCGAGCCCACGAAACAACTACTTTTTTCGTAAGTCATTAATGTCGGATTTAGATTCTGGTTTGATTCAGATTTGTAAGATAATCAATCAGGATTACGTTCTAGATTACCTCTCAATAGAGGAAAAATTAAATTAAAGAAAACTACTAATTCAAATTCAGTTAAAACTAGCAGAGAATTAAATTTAAATATAGCAGTATCTGCCTTTAAAACCGAGTACTTAAGATTGTTCCAGAATTTAAAGGAAACACCCTAGTCTACTCACAGATTTCATTCAAAGTAGTGGACAATTAATTAATCATTTTTATAATAGACAAAACGTTAACTACTTTCAGAAGATTTTGCTAATAAATCTAGAAAAAATAAAGTTAAAGGTGATGCACTAAATTATATTGCTTCTTATGAAATTGATACGTGGCAAGATCTAAAAAATGCTCTTTTAGCCACATACGCTAATAAGCGTAATAATCAAACTCTTGTTATGGAACTTCGTGCATTAAAACTAAATAATTTAAAGCCCCTTGAATTTTTCGCGAAGATCCAGAACAATTTAAATTTACAAGTTAGTTGTATAAGTAATCACATGACTGCTACGGAAGGTCAACACTTTACATAATTTTCGCAAAAATTAGCGTTACTAGTTTTATTTAAAAATTTAAATAATCTTCTTGGGGACTACCTGATCACTCGAAACCCGAGTACACTCAGCGAAGCTCAATATATTCTGACAAATGATTTTAATATTCCTAATGCATCCAACCATTCATTTAAGAAGAATAAACCAACTGCTCAAGGTGTAACTAAACCAAATACTTTCGTCCTTATCTCTAGGGTAGAAAGTTTTACATAGTTACGGATCACAAGCCACTTCAATGGTTGTTTTCCTACATGAACCCGATTATAAACTTTGTTGCACGCTAATTAATTCAACATAAATTAATTTTATAAAAACAAATCAATTTCGTAATAATTAATTACTAAATAATATAAATATAAATTGATAAACTTTTATCCGTAAAAGTTATAAGACGCGAAACCATCAAAGGCACCGCTCAATGCGAAAGAAATATTACTCAACCAAGCTGCTTAATACGGAAGCATTATACACAGACATTGTACATATGCTGATTCGCATAGAAAAATAATAGTCAAACGATCCGACCATATGCGCGGGAGAAAAGTCAAAGCACAGGCTTATATGATCTCACGCAGCTGCTGTTATACGAAATACTGACAAATTTCGGAAGCCTTTATACATATATGTGCATTTAAATGCATATTGGAAAGCTATTGGTATTTTTTAAGAGAAAAAGTTTTATGACGTAATGTTTATTCCACCCACATATTTTCAATAAGCAGTTATGCTTCTCACGCTTTTGTGTTTTCGAGCGATTGAGTCAGTAGTTGCAGATACCGGATTATAACCACCCACAAAACCCACCCGGAACCGTTCGCTCTAAAACGGTACCCGTTCCGCGGAGTGGTACGTTGGAACAGGTATTGCGTTTGACAATTGGCTTGATCTGTCATGTCAGCCATTTTGTTGCTCGAACCAATTCACTCGAAGGTTGGGGTGTGGCACTTTGTATTATAACTTTTTAAGTTACTTATTTAATTATTTATAGTTGCTTTTAATTAGTTTTCTTATTAAGTTATTTAATATTTAATTACTCGTAGGTTGAATTTTTATGATTAACGATTAAAATCGGAGCTTAATTTTCTCTAGCTATTTTTTACACCGTTTTAAGCCCAATTTAAAATCACACGCCTCGTCGCCAATTATTGTTAAAAAAAATTAATATTTATTTTTAAATTATTTTACAAAATTAAAGATTTTTTAACGATTAACTAAAGATTTTTTATTTTTGTTTTAATTAAATCAAACGTTGTTTCTTAATTACAATCTTTACGTGTTTTGCTAGGTAACGTATTATTTAATAATAAATGCTGTTTACAAGCTTTACTTACATTATATTTCACTTATAAATTACTTTTTGTGATTCAACAATTTATTAATTTTAATTGCACAATATATTATATTCAATTAGTTATTTTCATTTACTATTGAATTCAAAAGACTTATAAACCTCACTAGCAACGTTAACGTAATGGTTTTGGCTTTAATTAATAATATTTATAACATTTAAATTAACTACTATGAATTATCGCCCAATTTAAAGATGGCTGCATAATTCTATTATAATAAACTGAACTCTATTACTACATGATATGCTAAGTGCTTACGTACTAAGCCATAAAGTAGGATTATACAGCGCTTGCAGGTATTTATATGTCATCTCTCGGAGCCATTCGGGTCCTTGAATGCTACTACGGATGCTATCTCCTGTCTTTCATAATGTCTATTATATTGACTGGCCTGAAGTCGAAGTATAGAGATGCGTGCATGTAACTCTAGATATAGTTCAAATATGAACGTGACATATTTATAACATAAACACACACATATATATATACCTTATTATTTCTTCAAATCACTAAGTCAATTTGATTAGAGTGTAAAACGGACTTGGTAAAAACACGATAGCTTAATTGTTTTTTGGATGATTATTTATACACTAAATGATTAATTGTTTTCCACTAGATATTTTATTTAAAAAAAGACTATATACTTTTGGTAATAAATTTATAATCAAATCATTTATATAAGCGCAACTTTATTTCGCAAACTTTATAACACAAATAGCTACTGAATCATAAACAGTTGATCTTTTATAGTTTTTTCTCCTCTCAAAATTTATTGAGAATTACGATATCATATTACATTTCTTGTTGACTCGTTTCCCCCGATAAGTGTTTTTATAATAAAGTTTTAACAAAGAACTTTTGTTTTCAAAGTTGAGACTATAAATCAAATTTCTGTATTTATGGGCAGTTTGAAAAGAGATATAAATAGGGTCTATTGTTTTTCATTTATATCGTAATGAATATTTGAAAGGCTCTATTGTCTTTTTCAATTTAATTAGACGTCTTAATGACCTACTTCCTGTTGATACATTAGGATTCCGCGAACACTGATTTGACTCAGGAACATTACTCAAAGATAAAGAGTGGGATTAAATTGTGATTTGGAACCTTTCTATATAAATGGATGATACCATCTAACCCATTATTTGGTACTAAAAGTCCTTGTTACGAATAATACGACTAGTTCCACGATCATTGTTAACGTTTTCAAAGAAACTTCTCATCTACAGTATACAAAGAGTTACTTTTGCTACATAATGCCTAGAACCTGTTTCAACATATTTGGTTGCTAGTTCATAAATACTAAATTGAAGTTAGTCATTCCGGCTTTAGTGTCATCTAATTTTTGAAAACTACAAGGTGAGTTGGTATTTTTTCGTTTTTACATTATCATCATATTTTTTATTAGTCCTGATTACAAAGAGGAAATATAGATTTAATATTTGTGTATTCATTGTTTCAGATGTACATATCATCTCGGGTTAGGTGATTATCTAGGGCTACGATAGAAGGGGTCCAGCTACTAGCGGATCGGAAACAAGGTACACCTCGCTGCCAATCACTAATTTGCTATACTTGACATCAGCTGTTCGAACACAACCTCATTCCCAGGCTTTCGGTATCATACATTTTATAATCATTTATTTGGCTTCAAAAAAGTTTTTTGATAACATAATGGTGATATCACATTCGTTGTGGAGCTTAGCTCTGAGCATTATAGTTGATAATTGTAGTGATTTTAATATCTTAGAGTTACCACCATCCCTATTGCAAGAATTACAATTAGTAATAAATAACAGAATAGGGAGGTTTTACAATTTTTATGATAATCACTAGCGTTACGACTTATCTTGGGAATGGGGAGCGTTTCTTTCATATAACACATATAGTTTAGAGAAGGCATTACCATATTTACATCGAGATATTAAAGACTTGCATAATTAGGGGGTTAGTAGTGTTATTGCATACACCTTTTGCGTATTGGTTTCCGGGAGTTGGATTTCAGCGTAACTTGATATCCAAAATTCAAACTGTTTAGCTGACTTGGGTCCTCGATATCCGTCTAATACATGTGATAAATGTATAGAACATAACTATAATCTGCATATGCCTTTTATATCACAATTTCGCCCAATGCAAATCATTTCGAGGGATGATTTGCATTAAAGATGTTATACACGATCTGCAAATTTTTTGTTTCAGTTGTAGAGCCCCGTTCATTAAAATTGAAAATTTCATTTGATCTATATTGTAATTATTACTTTATTCAATTTTCTCTATGATTATTATACCTTACTTGTTTATATCAATTTCTTTAGATTTGTTTAAAACTATTGGTTTTAATATATTACGTATATTAAACATTGTAAACATTTATTGTAATCTATTATATTATGTAAATCTATTATATTATGTAAAATAAATATTGTTTATCTAATTTCTTTGTTTTATTTGCCTACCTATGATAAATACATAGATCTTTATTTGACTGAAATCAGATATGGACGGCGTACGTATGGACCTCGAACCATACGAAGGTTCGAATGGTCCAAAATGTACGTCGTACGTTGATAGCAGTAAGTTGAAGTTTGTGAGAACTTCTCCTTTTGTAACTTCTGTGCAGTTTTGTATTATTGAACTGTAGAAGTTGTAGAAGAATGACTGCAGTTGTAGTAGTTGTAGATTAATGACTGCCGTATGCAGTAGTAGTAGTTGTAGATTAATGACTGCAGTATGCAGTTGTAGATTAATGACTACAGTATGCAGTTGTAGTAGTTGTAGATTATGGAGTTGTTGTAGTTGTAGATTAATGACTGCAGTATGCAGTTGTAGATTATTGACTGCAGTATGCAGTTGTAGATTAATGACTGCAGTACGCAGTTGTTAAAAACTTTACTTACTCGACTAATATAACTTCAAGATGAACTTAATTTTTGCGGACTTCTATTGAGAGGTACTCCCTAAGTTTACAGTTAGTAAGGCTAACTAGTAAGTTAGGTTTTGTCGATTGAACTTATCACTCGACCTTAGGCTACCCAGGCAACACCTATTTCAGTGAGGCCCCAAGTGATAAAGTTCAGGA
>WYDF02161138.1:0-22376 GCA_009867245.2 Adranes taylori
CCATTGTATCCTCGCCAACAATCTGTAATAATTCTTGTGCCATGTTCCACATTTTCAAGAATAACTCTTTCGAGAGTTTGAGCATCGCGTTTAGGTACAACTTTAAAAACGTTTGTTTGGTAAGCCGATGGATGCCACCAATAGCCCAAAGCGTTCAACTTAGTCTGCCACGATTATATTTACGTTTTCCAAACGCGCTTTCAACAATCTCTACAATGTGGCTAGAGCCTCCAATTTTAAAATTGTTTCCAATTAGCCATGCTCTTAGTAGACAGCTTAACTCCTTTAAGATATTCCGTACTATTTGTCGGCATAAACTTCATTCGCGAGAAATAACTGATTGAGGGTACTTCATAATCCATGCAAAAATGACCACAAGCATCTTTTGAATTGATACAGATTTGATGAAAAAAATTGTTCCCGCACGTAAACTTAATTTCAATTTGCATCTATATATGGGTTTTCCGTTACTGCATCGTTATATGGGTTCCTTGTTTTTTCCGTTTGACACTATGTTCAAATTACCTCCGCAATTATCACATATTTTCACTCTAGGTATAAGATTTTCCGCAAATAAGAATGGCTTCAGACCTTCTAAGGGAATTCCTTGATAGCACTTCGTAATACTACCGAACATCTTGATAGATTTTTAAAGAATGTTAATTATTCTTTTTTCATTTTCATTTTTTCATACTATCAGTAAAATCACATTGCGTGTGGTGCAATATTCAAGTTTGCCCCTTGTCTTTGCATTCTTTTCTTTACGCCACAGGTGCTATTAAAATATAATCCTTTTGTCTAGGATTCCAATAACCAGTTTCTTCGAAAAATATTTAAGGAATCGTTTTATAATGTCAGAGGTTTTGTAGTCTAGACTTTATCCATATGGATAAATATGGATAAAACAGCGATATATGGATAAAGCCGCGATTTTGAAAATTAAAAAAGTCGTAATTTTAATGTTTTCATTAATTCCAATATGTCCTTTCATCAAAAGCTGCATTAACTTTACCAGAAAAAGATTATTTCTTAGAAAAAGATTATTCTGTTGGTCCACTACATTTATGTCCACAGAAAATTAGAAAATCAACGTTCAACGATTGTTAGACCCTTATAATCGGATTAAAATCGAAGCAGGAATATTATTTTTTCGGGTCCTCTGACATTACCATAAGCGAAAAGAGTAGAAATATATCGTAGTTATATTGAATATGGTTATAGCATTTGAACATCATGATTTTAAGTATTTGATGAGCTGACCTTGCTTATTTTCTGTAGGTTACAGTGTTCTCTCTGCGAATTTCAGGAAGTTATTCTGAAAGTTTTTCTCAAACTTGTATTTGGTTGAGCCATAGCAATTAGTATTTGCTGGCGTTCTTGTTACTGATTGATTCAATTACATCGTATCTGCCAAATAATTGTACCAGCTAAGGGATAGGAAAGGATTAATAGTTAATAGGTTTTCTTGACGTATTTACTTGAACTTATTATGTCTAAAAATTACAATACGTATAATGGAGTGTTATAATTATGTGGTTTTATTTCATTTATTTGGAGTGGTAGTACATTTTAAGGTTGATTTGTGGTATATTTTGTTGTAAACGAAAATGTAAACAATTAGAAATAAACAGATTTGATCTACATTACTTAAAGATTATCTGGACATTGACGGTTAACATTTAGTTGTGCGTGGTGCCTTGTGAAGAGAAGGGGAACTATTTTGGAACGTTTTAGTTTTTGCTACTCAATCTAATATATTAGTAATTTTTATTATGAAATTGTTATGATGGGATATGTTCCAGCTTAGCCTTTTGGAATAATGTTGTAATTACTAGTTTTAAGCGTTTTAGTGTGAGCATTTAATCCAGAACGAAACCTTGCATTTTGCGACTAGGCCGCTCGAGGGCGAAGGGATTTTCAGTTGGTACGATTGCTTGATCAGCTTTTGGGTCGAGTTTGGAGAATGATATCAGCTCCGTTTGCTTTTCAATATTTGAAGGTGACAAGAAACCAAATCGGCTTCACAATGAAAATTATTATTATTTAATTCATGAATTTGAATCATGACTCATGAGTTTTTAAAAATTCAATGATCGTGGGGAATGGGGTTTGTATTCGTTGATTCGAAACCGGTGTGGTGTTTTGGTGCTCTGTGAGAAAGTTAATTGATTGTCAAAATTCGGTGTGGTTTTGAGATCTTCATTTTGTGCACGTTTTTATAGATGAGCCATTAGGAGGAAGTGTGTTACTGATGGGTCGTTCCTGACGCAAGAATCTGTTGTGGTTTATCGGAACAGAGTACGCTAATCTTGTCAGCGTGAATTTTAACGTTTGAAATTTTACCCCACAGCTACCGCTCATATCCTTCATGCATGCGTGAGCTCTCCAGGGTGATGGTGTAAAAGATCGGACTGCGTTGAAGCCAAGGCCACCGTAGTCGGTTTTCCATCTGTTCGTCCTTTAGCGATGCATCTGGTCCTTCGTCGCTAGGCGGTAGCAGTCAACACGCTGTTTCTAGTTTTACGTCTGTTTTTAAATATTTTTGGAATTTTGGTTTAGATTGTCTTTATTTTGCTAACCTTAGTTTTATTAAGTGCTTCACAAAAAATTATTTACTATTATTATTTTTGGTCCGCGTAAATTTAAATTCATTTGCAAATCCGTTTTAACATGGTTTTTACCGCATTTAATTAGAGAAAAGGGTGGCGTATTTGATTCTTGTAAACATTGATTTATGTACTTTTTATTATCATATTTGTCTAAAATAAATCCTGAATATTTCATTACTTAACTGTTGATGGTGAATATTACAAGTTGTTACTTAACTGGTGGTTCATGGTGAACCTTACTGAATAAATTTTAAAATGTAACCTTACGTAGGACGTTAGGCTGCAATTGAAAGGTAATAACACCATATTAATCCTGCATTTTTCTTTAAATTGTATATTACACTGCTTTTACACTTGATGTTTTCTTTACAAATTTTTATCAGTCCATATGGTGCTATAACTGTGATAGAATTGGATTTATAATAAAGGTTATCAAATTATATATGAGAATTTTATTTACGTGCAAATTCCTTTTTGTTCTCTACGAGTCGTGTGACACTGGCGTTCAACCGATAAATGTATTGGAAATCTAGTTGTCTCTGTAATATCGTCTGGAATTGGATACTGTTTTGCCCCAATAATAGCATAAAAGATTGTAGTTTTTGACAATTGTTTGCCGAAGGTTCAGAAAAGACAATGAAAGACATTGTATATGCAATTGTTTAAAATTCACCATCAGTAAAATTCCCGCTTCAGCTATTTCCTGAGATAAGAAAAAACATGATTAAGTGGTATTCGACGAAGATTTCTTCCGAAATGACAAACTTGTTTAAGGAACATGTGTTTTCCTTTGTAATTCTTGTAACCAGCTTTTAAAAAAGCTCGTTGAAATTAAAATTTAAGGGTTGAATATTAATCAACTTTTGGGGTCTACAAAGGTTTTATAAGCGTAACAGGATACAACTAGTTTATGAAGTTTAATGAATTACCTGTTGTTATAGTTTGTTTCCTTTTAAATTTGCGTTATTTTACAGGATTTATGTTTTGAGATATTTTTCTGTTTCACCTTAGTACGTCCCTTGTATTGACATTACTGCAATCGCTTAATACGTAATTCAAAGAGAGGGTCATAAGGAACAATTTTTCTTACAAAAAAATTTCTGTAAAAAAATTTTTCTTCTTCAAAAAATTAAAGAAGGCTCGATTTTTCGGTGGAGGTGAGTATGTACGTACGTACTTACGTACTGATGTTTCTTCAAGAATTTCTCCTACCATATGGGACCGCTCTGGCTGAAATTTAGTAAACAGGTGTCGACTATGAACCGGATAACGATATATTTCATTTTTTTTATAAATCCAATATGGCGGACAGGAGCCATTTTTTGTTCAGAAATTTCATATTCAAAATAGGAGGCTGAAATTTTGCACACATATAGTACCTTGTATTTTGCGTCGAATAGAAAAATTCCAAATTATATAGGAAGCAGTTGCTACATTTGAAGCTTAACAAATTTTTTAAAATATCTCTGGGAGGATAAAAGATAGGATATTCGAATAACCTTTATTGTATAGGCTACATAAAGACCCTTCAATTTTATTTGAAACATTTTTTATAAAATCACAATTTAACATATACAGAGGGTGTTTCTTGTTTTGTAAACTTTGCGTTCCATTTTGTCTGAAACTTAACGAAAGATTTTGATTAAATTTCTTATATTTAAAGATCCTTTAAAGTTTAAGGGGATTAAGCGAGTCTAAAAGAATTACTTATCATCGGAGTAATTTGACATTGAAGAAAAGTGTACTACCCTAAATATCTGGGTTCTTATGAAAGTTGGAAAAATGAACTGGGGGAGCTTATGTAAGACCAGGGGCCCCAATCTTGCCTTAATGAACAGTTGAATATACGGAACCAATTTTAAGCAATAAAATGTTTTTTCAAAAACTTTTTAGTAATACCCTGTATATTTTCCTATATTTTGATAGCCCTTGTGATTTGGTTTACAATGATAGCACAATGATGGGTATAATTGTAAAGCAAGTCATATTTATAATTCCAAATATGTAGGCTCTAATATCTTTAAAACATCTTCATTTGTAATACGGAAATGCTATGCACAACTCATACGTATGTTATTATATGATTGACAATTGTTTTTGCTTTTAAAATCTATCGCACATCTCATTGGCATTTATTTTCTCCGCTCATATGCTATATATTTTCAAATGAAACAAAAGACGATTGGTTTAAATTTTTATTACATTATATATACCTGGACCATACAATTTTTTTGAGAGTCTATTAAATTTCATAGAAGTTATTTGGAAAATTAAAAAAATTTCCA
The DNA here is from genome assembly GCA_009867245.2 of Adranes taylori. Taxonomy (NCBI): domain Eukaryota; kingdom Metazoa; phylum Arthropoda; class Insecta; order Coleoptera; family Staphylinidae; genus Adranes; species Adranes taylori. The sequence goes on from WYDF02161138.1 coordinate 4,895, forward strand.
TAAAATAAATAAATAAATAGAAATGTAAATCTTCTATATAATATTTACTTCCCTTTGTTTGTGTTCGCAAAACTCGGAAGCAACTCGACCGATTTACTTGAAATTTTGGCACAACGTTGCATTTACTCCAAGTAAGAAGAATATACAATAAAAATGAAGCGCATGTTTTATATACTAAATACGGGAACATGGCAATACTGGAACACGGGAATACGGGAACACGGGAACATAGAAATACGGGATTACGGGAATTAGGGAAAAAATCTTAAATTTCTTATACAAAGTTGCAATGCGCGCGTGGTTTTCTATATCTATTGCGGGAATACGGGGGTACTGGAATACTGAAACACTGGAAAACGGGGTACTACGGAATATATATTTTTCAAATTTTGTTAGGCCATGTCGCTGATCGAGGCTGTAACATGAGAACATCTAGAGCAAAAGATCAAATCATTTCAAAAGAGATCAAATCAGATAAAATCAGTTAAAATCAATTAGTTAAAATTAGATCAATCAGTTCAAATCAGGTCAAGTCAGTTCAAATCAGAGCAAATAATATCAAATTAGTTCAAATCAGATTAAGTCAGAGCAAATCAGAAATCAGATCAAATCAGATGAGATCAGATCAAATCAAATCAGATCAAATCAGATCTAATCAGATCGAATCAGATCATATCAGATCAAATCAAAGCATATCAGATCATATCAAATCAGATCAAATTAAATAAGATCAAACCAGATCAAATCAGATTAAATCAGAGCAAATCAGATCATATCAGAACAAATCAAATCAAATCAAATCAAATCAAATCAAATCAAATCAAATCAAATCAAATCAAATCAAATCATTCAAATCTGATCAAATCAGATCAAATCAAAGCAAATAAGATCAAATCAGTTCAAATCACATAAAATCAGTTGCAAGCAGATAAAATCAGTTCAAATCATTTCAAATCAGTTCAAATCAGATCAAATCAGTTCATATCAGATGAAATCAGTGTAAGAAACTGCTGTTACTATGAATATAATATTGCTTACATTCTGTGACTAAATAAAGTAAATAGATCTACTAAAATAAATAGATCTACTAATTACCGGGAATAAACAAAATTGGATTGGGACAAGAATATCAACCACCAGCTAGAGAATCTCTGGACAGAGGACAACCAGTAGTACAAAGATACCAACCACCGGCAAGAGAAGTAACTGTGCGAGAACCTCCGATGAGATAACGACCAATACAGCAAAGGGAATCACCCGTAAGAGAACGACCAGCAGCATAGAAATATCAACCACCGGCGATAGATTAATCGATAATAACGGAAGAAATGAGACGTATTGCAACACAAGGAGCAGTGTGATGGAGATGCGGAAAGGCAGGACATTTTAAAAAATATTGTGGAGGATCGCCGATATTATTTTGTTCACGTTGCAGAAAACAAGGAATAATGAATAGATTACAAGGAATAATGTATCGAACAAGCGATTACAGAATCCAAAAGGAGCCGCATCAGGAAATGTGATACAGCAGAAGAAAGACGATAATAGACCTTATGTAAAAATTGGAATTGCACTAATCAGCTCTATACATTCATTCAAAGGAAAGGAAGCAGTAAACAAAATTCCTTATGAAATATTTAAGACAGAACCCGACTTTGGTAATGTGAGACTAGCAGATTGAAGAGACTGTATTCTACATAGAAGCTACAAGCTGAACATTGAAGTAAATGACCGCAGGTGTCAATAGAAATTCTTATATTTTCCTGGTCTAATAACGGAACTCATCTAAGGAATGGATTTCTTATAGGAAACAAAATTCTCATTTGAATTAATGAAGGACAACTAAATTTCATAGATAGAGGAAACAAGAACAATTAAGAGAACTAAATTAGGAATGACAGAAGTTAGCACCGCAACGTTCCTGCTAAGAAACATGTGAACAATAAGAAGCTAAAATTGAATATCTCACTAATTTACATACGGATCAATGAATAAAGATTAACGATAGTTTTAAATAAAAAACTATGTGAAGACTATGGGATTGGTTTAACCGATTTAGTTAAGCATAAAATTACTTTGAAGGATACAGTTGCAATTAAGCAACGATATTGGCCTCAAAGTCCGAAGATACAGAAGATATTAAACCAAGAATTAGATCAGATGTTAAGGAATGGCATCATTGAGTGATCTACGACTCCATGGAGTTCGCCTATAGTAATGGCCAGGAAAAAGATTGGAGAATATTGTTTTTGTGTGGACATGTGAAGAGTGAATGATGTAAGCATGAAGGATCACTGAGCATTGAGATGGTTGCACTCAATAAAACGTCCGATTGGAAAAGTGACCAGATGGAGCGTTTTCTTGCAACAGTTTGATTGGGAAAATCAAATACCGAAAAGGAGTAAACAACAAAGTAGCCTATACTCTGTCACGTCATCCGATTAATAAAGAAGACACACCGAAGATATGTATTGAAGAGTGGATCGATGTCCTGAAAATTACCCCATAAATTGCATAAAGGGAGGAAAATTGTATCGACACTTTTGGGAACCGAATAAGCTAGCAGAACCCGAATTAATTATTTAATATTGTAATATATTTAAAAAAAAATCATATGTTTAATGAATAATGTTTTGAAGAAAAAGCTTAGTTAACTATATAATTCATAGTACTGAATTATTCATATTGTATTTCTATTTGTAGTAAAACATTTTTCGTTTGAAAACAATAAAACGTTTATGTGATATACAAACTTTGACATTTTGATAAAAAATTATTGTGAATTTTCGAAAAATTATTCGACAAAATTATTGAAAAATTATTGTGGTGTGGTTAAATTTCCTACAAGAGCGTCCTTGCAGAAAATTCATCGTTGTGAGTGATGACGTTTCGCTTAAGTTTAATTTACATTTCTCAAGATTTCATAGAAGACTTGTTATCGGCGTATTATTCATATCTTCTCAGAGTCGATAAATGATATAAAACAAGTTGGCAGCACAGTAGTGTGGATTAATGTGTGATTGATTTGACGTCGTTTGCTTGCTTCGGATCATAATTGGGAATTCCACCAAAATGAAGGTTTTCGTTCGTCGATTGATATCATCTTGCATGGTTGGCTTGCCAAGCATGAATGATAATTTGACCCGTAATGCTGAAAGTAAGTTGAATGGCCTGGCCCGGCTTTAAGTTAGCTGCCAAAAGTACGTTGACTGGAAAGGTGTTGATGGCGTAGTTGCATGCTTTCGTAGTTTGGAATTTTACGTGAATTTTTGACCTGCCGAGCCTCAATGATAATTTGACCTGTACCGTTGAAAGTAAGTCGTACTAAAATTGAAAGTAAGTGACCCGTAACATTGAAAGTAAGTTGAAAGTAAGCCTTCGAATTAGCTTGCGAAAGGACGTTGACTAGACAGGTGTGTAAATTTTTGGAATAGAGATTTGTTGTTGTATCTCGCCGCTGGTGGTGCTTGCTTATTTAGGCCGGAACGGATATGACAGCAACTAGATGATGGATACAAGCCTCTCTAATGTAGATCAGGCAGAGATTTTCTTGGCAGAGATTTTCAAGACATCATACAGAAGAAAGTTGCATGCTCGCAAATGTTGGTTCTATATCACCTTGCAAGTTTGTATACACTGCCTTCTAGTCGACTGGCTTTCTGTGATAACTGGCTGTTATTCCGCGAGGAAGGTATGTTGTTTCTAGTAATGGTTTTGGGAGTATGACATGGGGAATTCTTTTATTTCTAACCTTCAGGGACCGCCGCTGTAAATTGTCATTGCGCATCGCGGTTCAATGCTGGTTCCGGATGTAATTTTCTTGGTTGTCGCCAGCATGTTGGCATAGAAATTATGTTATTGACTTTGTTAGATTTTAATTAAGTTTTTATAGATGAAAAATTAAATTATGATTGTGTTAGTGACACTTGATTTAGAAATATCCAAACATATTCATGTGTGCGAAAACACTCACTCTACACGAATATTTAGCCATTTATTAGAGTATTATTTCTGATGACAATGTGCGAAAGGTGCAGTCTAAAGCTAGCAGAACAAGGCACAAAATGCGTCTTGTTGAAACTGGCCTTGGTGTGGCTTTTTATATGAAATCATAATTGAGGCGGTAACTAAACAGGCCTTTTTGGCGAAATTTCTGCTAAAAGCTTTAGGAAGAGAAAATTTACCTCGAATAAGAAATGTCCTTTCAACCTTTACAAATTCTAAAAAATAATATCGCATAATATTTAGACAAGACTCTGGGATTCTAAGACTCTATAATAGGGGGCTCCCCAATCAGATTCTATGTGCACAATATTTAAATATTTGGAAGGTACCTATAACTGCAAACGAAAAGAACTCATTACAACAACACACATGACATGTACTATATAAACATCAGCTGACTATTAATAGTAACAAAACAAAATATACAATGTGCAGTAACAAAACGTGCAATATTTCATAATTAAATTATAGTAAGTACAGTAATAATTTCACGTAATAATTCAAACAAAATATAGACAAACAAAATCAATCACAACAACCGACAAAAACCAATAAATTAAACAATAGATTAGAGATGTAAACCTACACTAACAAATCTTGATGAACCATAATTTAATTTGTCTCTTGTACTGTGTAAATTAATGTAATATTTTTGCAGTTTCCTGACGTAGGTCAGAAGCCGAAACCGGTAATGTTTACATAAATATAAATACTAAATGCACAACTAAACTTACCTGCATAACAGCTAGTAGGTTCACTATTATTTGTACTTGATGCTAATGTACTTGAACTTTGAAATCTGGCACGTTCTAAGCGCATTCGCTCCATTTCACGTTTCTTTGTTTCAGAAAATTGCGTTGCTATTACGACTAGACACAAGTTTATCATAAAAAACGAACCAATCTGTAAATAATAATGAAGTTCATTGTAGACATACTTCTAGAGATATTATCTATTTTTGTGACGTCAAAATAAGAAACATAAACATGGGAAACGTAAGAATTGGAATTTTCGCCTCAAATCATGTTTTACTTAGGTTCCGTTTCTTCAATCTTGGGGACTGACAACGACTTTGACGGCGGATGAGATGAGTGGGACACCCAACGGCAGGAATGCGGAAGACCAATCCCCGAACCTGCTGCCTTGCAGGCTGTAAAGGGATCTTCAAAGGCTAGAGATCCAACCAGACAAAATAGACAGCAGGCAGAAGCGCTGTAAAGAGGCAGCCTCTCAAATGGTTGCACGTCAGGTGACCGACCTGATTGCGGAAAAATAAGCTCATTCGGAAATGCCTATATATAGAGGAAACCTAACGGATTTTAGAAAGACGGACCTTGCTACTATTACGGATTAATGAACTAAGAATTGCGAATGGAACATCCTCAGTTTGAATCGAGCGTTTCGGAATCTGTCAAACCAACTAAGAGAGCATAATATTAACATCTCTGCTCTACAAGAAGTACGCTGTAGAGAGAATACGATCTCCGATAGTAAAAATCTTCTGCAGCTCCTATGGCACAGCTCAACTCGGAACCGGATTTATGGTCCACAAGAAAAACAAAGTGGCAGTACTGAATTTTAACCCCATTAGCGAACGATTGTGCACATTTAGACTGAAAATAAAATTCATTAATATGACTGTCATTTGCGCTCATGCACCTAAGATTCTGATGATCGCGAAAGAGAGACCTTTTATACCCAACTAAAACGTGCATATGGGAATCCACCAGAGAACGACGTCAAATTAATTCTAGGTGACATGAATGTAAAGGTTGCTTATGAAGACCTTCAGGTTGTGTGATGGGAACCACAGTCCCCACCAAGAGTGCAACAATAATGAACTCAAATTTGTCGACTCTGTTATCGGGAAAGATATTTCGATTAGTAGCATTCATTTTCGACACAGAAACATCCATTAGGCAACATAGAAATCACCAGATGGAGTAACAGCTAATCAAATAGATCATGTGTTGATCCAGAGAAGACATTCCACGGATATTTTTGACGTTAGGGCATGTATAGGGCCCGAAGCAGTACGTGGTCTTGATTAAGTACAGACAAAAGATCTCTACGACAAAAAACAACAGAATGGAAAGCACCAAATACTTTAAACTCGAAGCCATTATCAACGACCCTGATATGCTCTTAAGATTTCAGCAGAAGAGGGAAGAAGAAATCCAGAACAACCTCGCTCCTGAGTATGAAGATCCTAAAGAACATTGGCACGATCTTAAGACTGCATTGTTAAAGGACACAGAGGAAATGCTCGGGTATAGTAACAACACTAAACGGAACGGATGGTTCGACGACGACTGTGAGAGAGTGAAAGAACGAAATGAGGCTAGGAGGAAAATGTTACAGAGAGACACCAGATTAAGAAGAAGAACCAGATTAGATTACAATAACAAAAGAAGAGCGGACAAGACCTTCAGATACAATAAACGGGAGCTTAAGAAAGAGAGGCTTAAAGAATTAAGTGACTGCCAAGACCAAAGAGATGCGAGGAAACTTTATAAAGGACTTAAGGAAACTTTATAGGAGGACTTAAGGAAGTAGCTGGTGCCCTGGAAAGAAGGAGAGGGTACTTTAATGAACTACTGAATACTAATACAAACATCTAGGACACTCGGTCATTCGAAATGGAGTATCTGACACACGGAAACGAGTCGGAGCCTGCTTGGAACAAGGTTGAAGATGCCATAAAGAAAAAGACCGATTATCGCGCCACAGGAGAAGACCTACTGCTGGCAGAAGCGCTCAAGTATGGAGGAGCGAAACTCATCGACGAAATGCATAACCTTATTAAAAATATTTGGTCAAGAGAGAAATGCTAGAGGAATGTAATATGTCACTTATTGTACATTTACATAAAAAAGGCTATAAGGCGCATAATGCAAGCTATAGAGGGATATCGTTGCTCTATGTAGGGTGCAAGATTTTTGCGAAGGTCGTCAACGGGAGATTAAAGACTTACACAAAAGTTTCTATGGGCGAATAACAAAGGGTTTAGACCTGAAAGGTCGACGACCAATCAGATGTCTACTTTAAGGTGGATTTTGTAGAAGGTTTATGAATAACTTAACGGTCTACCAGGTGTATCTCGATTTTATAGAAGCCTACGACAGTATGTCCCACCAGCTGCTCTACAACGTGGTGTAGGTAGGAGCTTGGTATACCACTGAAACTGAGACAGCTTGTACGAATAACGTTGCTCCATACGAAGAGCGGAGTCAAAGTACATGGGAAACTTTCCGAGCATTGATATCTACAATGATCTCAAACAAGGGGACTTATTATCACAATCTTTGATAGAACATCTCAGAGTCTCGCCTTCGCTGACACACACACACACAGACACACACACACACACACACACACACACACACACCAGACACCTAACTGAGAACGTAAAAATCCTACGAACTCGCGAGAACGAAGCTAAGAAAATGAGATTACATGTCAACAAGGAGAAGATAAAATATATTATTAGCACTAGGAGCTCAATCAGATGGCGGAACACTGATAAATTCAAATCTTTGGCATTGAAATGCAATCAAATATTTAGGAAGCATCCTAACATCGACAATGAAGTACCCGACGAATTCAAAAGCAAAAGTAGCAGCCGGGAACTGGTGCTTCCAGAAGATACTTGAGTTTCCCTTGTCTCTAAAATATTAAAACCTTTGGTGTATAAAACCATTATCAAGCCAATGGTCTTGTATGGCTCAGAAACTTGGACTGTCACAAAAAAGAGGAGAACCTACTGTGCGCCTGGGACAGGAAATCCTTCGAAAGACTTTTGGTGCTGTGCATGAGAACAATGAGTGGCGAATAAGAAGCAATCAAGAACTGGAAACACTGGTGAAACCACAGCAGAGACCACTGGTGAAAATCTGTAGTTGACAATGTCCGGGTTCTTAATAGATTGTAGCGCCATCAAAGTAAGTGTTTCTACTGATTGTCGCAATTTTATATATTATTAAATAATATTACAGGAAATAGTACAAGTGTTACGCAATTGGTTGATAAACAATAATATCGAACAACTAGTCGCCTTAACATTTTAGCTAAAGTGGGGTAGCTAAAGTATAAAATAAACGTGATTGAAGGCAACTAGATGTTTGACTTTATTTTAATATGTAATGCTCCACCACAATATAGAATGTTTTAATTGGTTGATAAAAGTTTTACATACCACAATTAGAAGTACGAAATATATCCAATCCCAAAAACTATGAGCGTCTTGGACATAGTACATGATGTCTGTCCAACCTTCTAACGAAATTACCTGTAACGATTGTACAATTGAATTATAGAAATATAAAAATTATGTTATAATTAAGAATATATATTTAGATAGCAATACTTTAAGATACACAGCAACTGAGTTAGTTATTTCGTAAATTGCTTATTGACGTTTAGGAAGTGTAAATTTGCTTAAAAAAGTAAGGTGAGGGTAAATTCGTATTAATGGCATAGCTTTAGCCTGCATCAGTACCCCTTACTTTCTTAATTAAACCCTATCTGTTCTTAATTAAAACCTGCGCATTAGTGCGCTCTGTTATACTAGAAATGATCTTGTAGCGACCCGAAGTTTCTATTCGGATGAAGAAGCATCTTGAAGTTTAAGTTTTTCATGACATAATTTTGATTATTATATTTATCACTTTAAGTTGTTTAAAAGTGAGTTCTACGTTCAATAAACATGTTTACAAAAATCCGCATCGTCTACTTTAATTGTTTAAGTTTCTAATTTTTATAGTTCCTAATTGTCTGGATATGTTGCCACCCTAATAGATTGTCTTATCGTTGGTTACTTTGTATAACTGCATGCATTCGATTTTATAAGATCTCTTTAGAAGTAATATAGGCATACAATTATATGTATGTATAGTCATATAAACGAATTTCAAATTGGTTTACTAAGCTGAGGTGGTGCACGTAGTTAAGCGTTGGTTTTCATTAACGAATGCAATGATGTTATGTGAAAGTAGAGGTAACTTATAAAGGCTGTGGCCTATCCCAGAAATGCGCATCTATCCTTACCTTGCATTTTTAAGCCAATTTGAACTTCCTAAATGCCAATAACCAGTTTTCGAAATAATTAACTCTATTAATAAAAGTATTCCTTTGTTTAAAAATCTATATTTTTATATAAAGTTAGAAATTATTTATTATCAATTATGGAACAAACAGACTTACTAAAAAAATTGCGACCCATGCAAGTCCTATATTATCAAAACTGATCGTTCCCTGAAACGGATTCGAACCACCTTCCTTGCAACTCGTATAATACTGATTCCAATTTACACAGCCCTGCTTATCTGGAAGCGATGCCTCCTCGTAGGTCAAATTGCATATTAGGCCATTCATTTTAAATGCGGGAATATCACTGCAATAATGCATTCCTGAATGATCTCTCTTGCTACAGATGTAATCCTGGTCTTGTTGTATTGTGTAGTAGACGTTTAGATCGCTAGAAAACAAATTGAAACAAACAATTAAAAAGATGATTATATGCGTCATATGACACACACAAAATGATGATAGGTGAAATCTATTGAAAACAAATAGAATGCAAGTGAATCAAAGAAGAGGATACTTATTTCTAACAAGTTAACTTAGGTGTGCCTCAGGGATTTATATTAGGTCTCTCATTATCTTTAATGCTTTTAAATGACATTTTTATAACTTTCACGTTTTCAAACACTAGGTGGTTTTCCTAAGCAGAGAAGATCATCATTATAAATAGAAGTGTGGAAGAGAATCTCGAACTGGATAAAGCGTAATGGAATATATTTAGATCAAGTGAAACCGGAACCGGTCTAAAATACTAGGTAATAGATAACTCCTTATTTCCGATAGAAAGCATTCTTTTAAAAAATTAGAAGTGAAAACTAGACGGCACTATTGTGAATGTGCCATTAAATGAAGATAACTCCTCCGATACTAAGCACTCCTTGGAATGTGACATTAAATGTAGATAACTCTTTATCTCCAATGCAATGATAAGTTATGGAGAAATATAGGTATTGGAAAAATATAGGAAAAATATTTCTAAGGGTTTTCTCAATTCACCCGTAAGGTGAGAATAGTGAGCCACACGTTCAACCCTCAAAGGCTTTGATCAAATGTGACAATTTGTAGCAGTAAGTAGTTGAATATGCTTGGTTGGGACAATAGGACGTAGAACACACTAGAAGACCTAGAAGTTGAAAATAAACTGAACTTCCTAGACCTAACCATCACAAAAACTCAATGCCAATTTACATTTAGCATCTGTCATACCAAAAACCTCACATCACCCTCAAGAACACAATCAAGCCGCCTTCAACGCCTACGTAAATAGATTTAACAACTTACCCCTAAACGAACAAGGAAAGAAAACACATAATAACTAAGATCGCCATAAACAACTGATACTCACCAGACATAATAAACAAAGCCATGCTGAAAATAGAAAAACAAAATAAAACAAGAGACAGCCCAGAAAGTACGAAAGAAAAATCCAATCACTGACAGACTACTGAGAAATGCCACATAAAATGTGGATACAACACAAAAATAAAATAAACAATCTACACTGCAATGCAAAACCAAATGACACAAATGACAAGAACGAAATTCAGAATCACTTGTAGCGACTGCAACACCATCTTTATTGGCAAAACTGGAAGACCTATAAAGACTAGATACAAGGAACATTTAGCCAACAAAATAACATCAAACGTAGGAAGACAGAGTTTTGAATATAATCACAAAATTAAAATAGAAAACCTAAAACTATTACACGAAGAAAAGAAAGGAATAAAATTAACACTATTACAAGCCCGTGAAATAGAAAAAATATAAATTTAACTGAATAAAATTACATAACTGATCAAATTCACCTACAAAAAACAGCATTATTCATGTTCCTCAAATCGTTTCAAAACACTAAAAACAACAGACAAACATATAACTCATTTAACACTTCTCAATCGTAATCTACGTCACACTTCAGAATCACCCACTGAAAAAAGATAACACAGACACACATCATGTAACCCTAACAAACTTCATTTACCACGCAACCACTCATACTACAACTTGACAATTAGTTCATAATTTCTCAATGCTACACTACCTAAGTAAAATTGTAAGTTAATATTAATTATTTTCTCTATGATTAGTACTTAATTTTTATTTTATTTTATTTAGTTCAAGCCTGAAGATGCTTATATTGTATGCGAAACCGGTAGCAATAAATTAATTAAAAATAAGGAAGACATTTAATATAACATTTATATCCATAAACACTTGAGGTCAATCTAAACCAGTATAAGTTTAAAATTTGTTGAGGGACGGCTCAGTATCGGAAACAATATAATAGGCAAAACTATAGAGAACATGTTCGTGTGTAGTAAGAGTATAGGTCTGCGGAGGAGATGTGTCACAAGATAGAATAGGTACTTGGTACGATTCAAAGTCGGCATACACGATGAATGGAACTCTTAATTAATAAACGGAAGTTTCAGGTTCAACTATTGACATCAATAATCAACAACAATTTACAAGAAATCTGTCTCATAACAAAAAAACAACAAGGAAGTATCACAAATAGAAGTACCACAGAACACTTATTTATCATAACTCAAATTGTTGAGAAAGCGATTCATTTCAACAGTCCTGCATACATGTGCTTTGTCGACATGTGCTTACATGTCCTGCATACATTTGCTTTACATGTGGTCGCACGCTTTCTTCAGGTGCGTGCGATGAAAGCGTGCAACCGAGTCCGGAAAACAGATATACAAAGTATATTACGAGACGAAAATTGACGAGAGCAGATCATTGCAGAAACTAATGAAATAAGCAGCAACAAAACCTCCTCTATACTTAGTGTGGAGGTTCTACCTGATATGATCAAGCTTCTTGATGGCATCAGGCAGGGAAACTCTTTTAGTCCGTTTCTGTTCAATATTATAATCCCTACTAATTCTCAGGTATTGGATAATTAGTAGGAATAATTTTTGTATCAATCTTTTAGTACAGAGCATTTCGCAACGGACGACATAATTTTGGAGTAATTTGACTCTAAAAAAGAGCAGTATTATTTTAAATAAAATGGTTTAAGTTGAAAAAATAATACTTTTATCTTTATAATAACACCTGTTCTATTTTTTCATATTTGTTTACTTAAAAACTACACCAACATGAAGGGTACAGTCACAAAAGTTGTAATGTAGAAAAAGTTTTATTGACAATAAATAAATTTTATTGGATAGGCAATAAATTCACACAATAATTCATAAGTCTATGTTGTCAAGTTGTAAAAAAAGTTACATTCATTCCATATGAAATTCTTTTTTTAGTTCTAAGAATTCGTTTGATATGTTGTCAAGATAATAAAACTTTTCGAAGCTAAAACTTTTCGAATTAATACTCCATCGCCAACAAGATTTCGACTTGTATAACAATGATTACAATCATATCAAACAAAGGGTTATCAAGTCAGAAACTTACTGACGTCGTTTGCTTAGTCTCTCTTCAACTAATATTATGACAACAAATTTCACTTGTTGGTACATAATTTACTTTAATCTTTTGCACTATGTACAGATATGTCTCTACTTAAGCAAGATATATTTATTCAATATTTATTAATATTTTATTTACTTATAAAATTATTAAATTAAAATGCACTTCTTTTTAAACAACTATTTATTGTTTACATGTTTCACCAACACCGTGACATTCTCAGAACATTGAGTTAACTACCTTAAGAGAGCAAAAAGAAGAAGAAAACGAAACAAGTTTGATTTTACTAAATATACATACATACATATTAAGTAGGTATAACGGGAGAGGCTGTTTTGTGTGTTAAGAGGAATGGTGCCGATTCCGCCATTAAAATTATGACAGATTTCCCCTTATTTGCTCCCACTATTGTTTGTAGATATGCCGACTGTCCTTCACCTATACGTAAGAACTGGTTACAAACACACTCTCAAAACGCGGTGTATAGATGCGTACTAATATCCTACGAAAACACGTTTTCATGTGTCATTAGCAAGATACCATTATATAAATAGAATACATGACAGGACCACATTCAGTTCTGAATGTATCAGTGACATACTCAGTAGCATTTGAAAATAAAAATACCAAAACTTATTAGTAATAGAGGAGGTATACATTTCAATTTGTTTGTTTAAGAAATTACAATTATGTGTTATGTGCTTTTTGATTTCTATTGCTTCTAAAATATCTAGTTTTTTACTTTTATTTTCAACATGTAATATAATGGGATTGACTGTGAAGATATAATTATGTTCATTCAAATATGTTGCGTAGTATGAATTCGATTTCTATAACCTTAATGATGTGCTGTGTTCCTTAAATCTAGTGGCAAAGCTTCTTCCAGTTTGGCCATTATATAAGGCATCACAATCTGAACAACTCAATTTATAAATTCCAGAACTACAAAATTTGCTCTTTTTTGTTTTCGATCGAAGGCCCCTTCGATTTTGTTTGAAACATTTTTTCTAAAATCGCAATGTAACACATATATACAGGGCGCTTTTGTTTTGAACATTTTGCTGTCCATTTACTCGAAAACTTATCGGATATTTTCTTTTAATTTCTTGTATTGAAAGATACTTTAATATGTAAGGGATGAAGCGAGTTTGAAAATTCTGCCCTAAATATCTTGGCTCCTACGAAAGTTGGACAAATGAAACTTGAGAAACGTATGTCAGGCTAAGGGATCTCAATTGAACCAATATGAGCAACTAAATATAGTGAACTGATTTTGGGCAATAACAATTTTTTCTAAAATCTTTTTAGTAACACCCTGTATAGTTTTATAAATTTTGATAACCCTTGTAATTATATTTAAAATGATACAGATGAAGGATCTATCTCATCATTTCAAAGATATGACCCTTAATAACTTTAAACTTCTCAACTTGTCGCCATGGCAACTGACATTCAACAATCATATACAGGATGTACACTTTCTAATTGAGACAGTATTGTTATCACCTAAAGTAGGGAATATAGAGAAACGTTTAAATGGAAAAAATGTAGATAATTAAAAAGCAAACAAATAAAAACTATATTTAATCAGCATTTAAGATTTCAGAGCCGTATTTAAAATATTTACAATAAACAAAATTTTTGAATATTCTAAAATTTACTCTAGGATTGTTATTTTGGATAATATTAAAAAACTTTAAAGTAGTTTTTTGTTAGATAAGTGTCATGCTTAAGTTCGTCGTGAGGAGTTATGTAATATATCGAATCTTAACTGCGTACACACCATCATTATTTTTTTAAATACGAACCTGGTTAATTTTTTTATTGAATCGTTTCGAAATTGTGTATTAAATACAACCCTGTATGATTAAAATCAGTTGAAACATTTTTGTTAATTTTAACGTGGTTCTTATTTTTAAAGCCGGACCTGCTTCTATTAATTCCAGTTACGAAATATTTAGTTTAGCAGATTAAAAAACCTAAAAACTGTTAATCAAAATGATATATATAGTTTTCGGGAATCTAGTGCTTGACAAAAAATTTCAAGTTAATTAAAACACATTATTCTTTTACCTGTTCTAGGTTGATCTTTTTAAATTAAAATGTCAAAGAATGTTGTTACATTTTTTATCGAGCACTAGTATCCTAAAAATTAAGTAGGTCTTTTTGATTAAAATGTTTGGCGATTCATTTTTATCGTGCTTAACTAAATATATCGTAAGTGCAACGAATCGCGACAGGACCGGCTTTTAAGATAAAAACCATGTTGAACTCAACAAAAATTGTAACAAATTACTTTTAATTATACTGGGTTGTATTTAAATTCCAATTTTGAAACGACTTCATGAAAAATATCCAGGTCCGTATTTAAAAAAAAATTGATGGTGTCTACGCGGTTACGAAACGTTGTATTACATAAGCGTAAACTTAAGGATGTTACTTATGTAACAAAAAACGACTTTAAAGTTTTTTAATATTATCAAAAATACCACGCTAGAGTAAATATTAGAAAATTGCAAAATTTGGTTTTTTGTAAATATTAAAAATATGGTTCTGAAATTTTGAAGTCTGATGTGTACAGCCTGTATACATTTAAGGCCTAAATAATTGCACATATATGCACAGTTACCGGAAAATATATTTTACATTGTATGAGACCTATAGACTGCTTTTGCAATTGAATAAATGTTGTTATCAGTGGCGGGTGCATAATTTTGGGAGGGGTCTCAAATAATTATTTTATTTAGAAAATCAGTTTTAAAACATACTTTACGTTTCCTTATGGTGCTTTCGAAATTTAATAAATGTTGTTATCAGTGGCAGGTCCACATTATAATTTTCGGGCAGGTTCAAACCGATTATTTTATTTAGCAAATCAGTAAAAACATATAGAAAGAGTGCTTTTGGCATTTAATAAATGTTCTTTTCAGTGCCGGATCCACATTATAATTCTGGGAGGAGTTCGAACTGATCATTTTATTTACAAAATTAGTTTTAAAAAATATTTTACGTTTAATGATGGTGTGTTCGAAATTTATTAAAAGTTGTTATCATTGTTATCAATTTCAAAATAAATTTCTTCCTCAAAAATTTAGGTGTTTTTCGGTGTCTGTATGGATGGATGTGTGTATTTCTCCTATTTCTCCTCATCTATTGGTGAAAAGATACAAATATTTGGGATACATGTTGGCACAGAATGGGACTTGCAAGGAAAATGTTGAGATGGTGGCAAAGAAAACGAGGAGTGCAATGGAATAAATGAGATTCGTGTGGGAAGAGAAATTCGGGGATCGATAAGAATGAGGATTTAAATTATGGATGTGTATTAGAAATATACTGATGTATGGGGATGAAGTGTGGGTGGTATATGAAAGAGAAGAAGTACAAAGAGTGCAAAACGGATGTATGAAGAGAATAATAGGAGTAGAGAGGACGACACTGCATGTGATTCTATTGCAGGAATGTGACAAGTATAAATGCTGAGTGGCTGGTTTAAAAGAGCGGGGAAATTTGAGAGAAATGTGACTGTGATCGCTTGAAAGTTATCGCTTGGTGAGGATGGTGTATATGGCAGGAATGAAAGAGATCAAAAATAATAGATGTAGAAATGAGTGGGTTCAGAAGAAGAAAAAAGCATTCAAAAGGATAGAGTAGTCGCTAAATGAATGGTATGATAGAATAATGAATAGGAGAGGCATTAGTAAGAAAGTGAAAGCAAAAGAAAAACGTAGAAATGCAGGTGAGGAATGGAAGAATAAGAAATAGTAGGTATAATGAAAGATATAAATAGATAAAAGAGGAGAGAGGTATGCCTGCATATTTTGGGTCGCAATGTAGTATGAGAAATAAGAGAATGATGCCGCAAAATTCGCATGTGGAAGCGAACAGAGGGACAATAGATACTGGGTAGATGGGAGTAAGAGCATGTGTAGGATTTGTGAGAAAACGGAAGAAAAATGGGAACACTGGGTCAAAGAATATACTGGAATTGAGTGGAATGGGGATGAGAGAGAATTAGCAGAGCATTGGAGAGTGTGGTGAGTGGGAAGGGGTCATGAGTTAGCAACCTGTTAGAAATTTCCCAAAAATATATCATAGGCAAATATGGGAACCAAGGGACTTGTGCGTTGGCACATTCGTGCGTAGCTAAATCCAAAATGTTAGGGCAGTCTGGCGTGCGAACCGTGCAAAGCAGTCAGCGTTAAAGGCAGTTTAGCATTTAAGGCACTAGTAGGTTGGCAAATTTGTACATAAGCAAATTCATAAATTTGTCTGGCGTGCTTCGAATGTCAGACTGCCCTCGAAATTTCCCAATAGACAGTAAAGCTGTCTCTGCCGTACGCAAATATGAGAACTGGGGGATGGCGAATTCCTGTGTAGCCAAATTCAAAGTTCAAGAGCACGCCACACTAACCTCGTAGATATTTTCCAAAAGTGAGTAAAGAGCGACAGTAGGACGCGGAAAATATGGGGAGCGGGGCCTTCTAGGGGATAAGATTTCTAAGGTAGACTAGTCATCCTAAACAACAACTGTGCTAATTGGATTTAATGGACAGTCAAACCCGACGATGACAGTCAAAACAAAGGTAATAAATAGATAAACTCTTAATGCAAAATATAATAAAACGTATAACTTCCAGTATATAAAAGATACGGTGGCGATCACGTCCATAAATTTTTATTATATATACCTACAACAGGTGAGTGTATCTACACATACAAAAAGGGTTTCTTGTATGAATATTCTTCAATTTTTCCAGTCCTCCAATATTGTTCCAATCATTTAAAATTTTTCCAGATCTTCCATACGTCCATCCCGTATCTCTCATTCCTTTGCGCCAAGCTAGTTAGATCTAGCTCTTTTCTGATATTGTGGCGATTTCTTCTTCTTCTTCTTCTTCTTCTTGTACAGCCTATTTATATCCAC
The DNA here is from genome assembly GCA_009867245.2 of Adranes taylori. Taxonomy (NCBI): domain Eukaryota; kingdom Metazoa; phylum Arthropoda; class Insecta; order Coleoptera; family Staphylinidae; genus Adranes; species Adranes taylori. The sequence goes on from WYDF02161138.1 coordinate 22,347, forward strand.
TGCTGGATGTAGGCCTCCCCTTTTCTTCTC
>WYDF02161249.1:0-22373 GCA_009867245.2 Adranes taylori
TGTCTTCATTCGCGAGCAGAGGGCCTCGCAAAATGAATCTTGCCCACATAAATTTATGATCTTGCGCCGCCACTGGACTGTTATTATAGTTTATTCAAAAAAGTTGACTCAATGTGGCATCCTTTCCGTGTAATAAATAACAAAGTGAATTTAGGCATAGTGCTCATGAAGTTCTAAAGCTCGGTCGAAAGGTGATTTCGATATTTAATTTCCTTTAAAAGTTATCAGTGAAAATGTAAAAATAATTTTTCCCTATTGCGACATACAAATGTATTTTTATCACCTGTAATGATTTTCAAAATCGAAAATACAATTTTTTATTAATATTGAAGATTTGTAGTTTTATTTATGAATACAAAAAGAATGTTCTTTCGGCCGATGGTGGTAATGATCGCATCAAGCTTTCCACGTACTCTTAAATGTGGGTCTATTTGGACCATAGATTTTATGGTGATCCAAACTTGATACGATTTTTTAAAAACATGATACCACCAGTACTGTGCACTAATTAATTAACTACCATTTGAGATCAATCTTGAAGCGCTAGCTCAATTAGAAGTCTACTTTCTAGGCTCGCCCTTTTTGCATGCAATTTCCATAAGGCAAGATTTTGAAATTCTTTTTGAAAAATCTATCGATTTGTCAAAATTAAAAACTATTTTGACATTTTTCTTCACGTAAATGCAAATCGTGTGGTGAAATCCGCAATTTTGTTGAATTTATAGAAAATTGACAATTTCGTATTCAATTTTTTCCAAAATTTCGTAATTTCCTTGAAAATGGTTTTTTTTCGAAAAGAAATGGCTCATATAAATCTTGTACTTAATTTTATTATCGTTTAAATTCCGAAAGCGGCTAATTTTTAACCTTGTCGGGAGAACTGTCATTTATTTGAAAAAGGCTTCAAAAATTTTCATGTTGTGAACTTTCACTCTCTTAGTACGTAATCTTTATAATAAAAATTAATTGCTGTTTTGTTGGTAAGCTCATAACTTGGCAACGGCTGGATCGATTTGGGTAATTTCTTTTATAAAATGTTCCCAACAGCACGCGTAAGCTTCTTATGGAAATGAAAATTGGAAAGTTGCCCGGAAAATTGAAAAATTCGGGAATAACTTGTTGGAAAGAAAAGATGGAAAAGTTGCAAGGAAAATCAGGAAAACCTGAATTCGGGAAACTTCTTTTAAAAAGTGTTCTTTTTTAAAATGTTCCTATCAGTCCGCGTAAGGCTCTTGCGGAAAGAAAAATTGGAAATATTTCCAGGAAAATTGGAAAATTCGGAAAAATTCGTGGTACGGCTGGATCGATTTGACTAATTTCATTTGAAATGTTTCAAACTGTCCGAGTAAAGTTTTTAGGGAAAGAAAAATTGGAAAAGTTGCAAGAAAAATTTGAAAATTCGTAAAAACCTGAAATCTGTTTGTAAGCACATCATCTGAGAACTGCTGGACTGATTTGGCTAATTTCTTTCAAAAAATTTCCAAACACTCAATGTAAGGTTCATAGCGAAAGAAAAATTGGATAAGTTGCCCCGAAAATTGGAAAATTAAATGTGCAATCATCTATATAATGAAAATTAATTGCTGTTTTGTTGGTAAGCGCATAACTTGGCAACAGGTGGATCGATTTGGCTAATTTCTCTTTTTAAATGTTCCTAACAGTCCGTACAAATCCGCGTAAGGTTTGTACGGAGAGAAAAATTGGAAAAATTTGCCGGAAAATTAGAAAATTCTGGAAAAACCGGCTGGATCGATTTCACTCATTTCTGTTTAAAATTGTTTCTGACAGTCCGAGTAAAGCTTATAAGAGGAAAAAATTGGAAAAGTTCCAAGGAAAATTGGAAAATTCCGAAAAAACTGAAATTCGTTGGCAAGCTCATCACCTGAGAATGATTAGATTGATTTGGCTAATTTCTTTCAGAAATGTGCCTAACAGTCCAAGTAAGGTTTATAACGAAAGAAAAATTGGATAAATTTCCCGGAAAATTGGAATATTAAATGTTCAATAATCTATGTAATAAAAATGAATTGCTATTCGGTTGGTAAGCGCAAAACTTGTCAACAGGTCAATCTATTTGGCTAAATTCTTTTTTTTTAATGTTTCTAACAGTCCGCGTAATGTTATTACGGAAGGAAAAAATTGGAAAAGTTTGCCAGAAAATTAGCATATTCTGGAAAAACTGATTGGTAAGGCCGTAGATTTGTCTGCGCCGTATCCCGAGCCGCAGAGCCTCTTACTATAGGCTAGGTGGGGGACAAAACAACGTTTGCCTGGGCTGCTAACAGATAATAAATGTTTTATTGGTGAAATAAACGATTTATTGAGTCTAGAATACTGTTTTCCTTTTATTGAACGTTATATCACTGCAACATTCTAATGTTAATAAATACAATGATGACATTCTAGTTTGTATAAGTAGTAGTCATAGGAATGCACTTGTGTAAAAAAATTTGCAAATTTTAGGTCATACGTAAATTTATATAAAAAATGTACAATAATTAAAGACGTGTAATAAAATTAGACGTGCTTATTTAGAATCTATAAAAATCGTGTGTTGATACGAAAAGTGCAGCATACCTATGCATTTGTAATTGTAATTATAGATATCTTCTCCCCAAAAATAATCTTTTAATAAATAAAAAATACGATAGAAGCACAAATCTCAACATCTGTGGATCTGGTATAAAGCAACAGACTTGTCATTTTTGGAGCATGCATTGTTAATTAAATTAGATCGAATTATATAAGAGATGAATGCATTTACATCCACGCGACTGCTAGTATAATTGGCCTGTATAATGTTTTTTATGGCCTCATATATGAGTTTTAAATTCTAATATTGAACCACTGTCACATTTTACCAAAATATTTGTTGAGACTTTTTATTTAGCCGATGTTCTCTGCTCACAGACAACAAAAAGTTATGTGAATCTACATTACCTGTCGTTGGACAAGAATGTCTTCAAAAATAAAAAGATACTCGAAACATTTGCGACCAGCGAAACTAATCGAAATGTTCAACATAGTGACACGAACCTCTTAATAAGGTATCATCGTAAAACATCGCTTAAAAATTATTACTATTAAATACAACAAAAAGATATTCCTGGAAATTGGCGAACAAGTTTATTACTATATGAAAACCCATACATACATAATAATAATAAAGTTTAAAAAAAGATTATTCGTTATTTCATCTCATACCATTCAATATAGTAACGCAGTGTATTATTTTTACAAGGTGGCATTAAATTTGTAGAGCCATCACTTGTCTATATTAAAGAGCTGAATGGATATTTGCAAGATTGCAGATTTTATTACATTTAAAGTGGTATATGGTGCAATAGTTTCTTATTAGAAGAAATAAATTTAGATCTACAGGCTGGAGTAAAATATAGTATTAATTAGGTAAGTCAATTATTTCGAAAACTGCATATTGCCATTTATGGAACACCCAACTAGCTTAAAAAACCAGGTCAGGATAGATGGAATCCATTTCTGTCATAAGTGGGATCTGCTCTCAGTGATTTCATTGTAACTATACACTCTCTGGTCACTGAACCATCTGGCTTGTTTAACCTAATTTGAAAATTCTCTATATAATGTACACAGATGCATTATTACAGAAATCTATTAGCGTAGCTGGCAGTCTCAACAATCAAACTCAACAATTAAGACGATGAATGTACTTTAACAATTACAGTCTTTTTCACTAACCCCTCTAGGTCATCTCTAGGTATTAGAGGAAACGCGCTATTCTGTTGGATGTATGATAGTATCAATTTAAAACGTAAATAACTATTAGTGTTTGGTTGTAGTAAAGGGTGAGTAAAGGCTAATTATAGCTGATTTGTCAGTAGTCATAAAGATTGATTCAGTCTGCGGTTTTTATACCTTTGTAGTAAACGTATCACCATCACCACAAACGTAAAAACCACACCCAGAATCAGTCACGTGTATACTGATAACTCAACTATAAGATGAAACCTGTTAAATACTATACCTTCATAAAATTTACCGCGGTCAGGTATGACTAAAATATAGGTTACGCCAAAGAAGATACTTAGTTCCCAAATGTTTCTCCAACGGCCGTACGGCTGGCTGAAAGACAACTTCACAGATTCTACAGCCGCTTGCAGCTGTATAAATCGTCGCCGGCGAAGACATACAAAACTCAGGTGCAGTGATGCTTTTCGCGCCGAAGATGGTTAATTTACACCAAACACCATACGAACACACCAGGCCCCAAAAAAATTCAATAAATTCATTCCAATGGTGAAGGTAACAAGCATGGACAGATTAACATTCACCGCCAGTACAAACGTAGGCCAATAGCCTTGGATAACCCTAGGGATGTCGCCTATAAATCACAGACATGCTCTAGTGCGATTTTGACTAATAAAAATGTAATAATCTTACCCAATCCATGCTAGACCAGCCAAATAACCTTAAAATGAAAACCACTTTAATCCCAAACTCATTTTGTACAATATTTTTCACTTACAAAGACATTGTGTCTTTAAAAAATTAATTCAGCTAGAGCCAAGAACTTGGCAGCTATATTACACTAAGTTTCAGTGGAGGATGCCTACATCCGGCCTTCTCAATTTTCGACCTTCTCAAGACAAATCCCCTCCGCTTCCTCTTAATTTAATCTCTCATTGGCTCGATTGTAGCTACTTAATCTTAATCCGTAACCAATCAAATAAATATAACAAAATCAGATAAAGGGAACTACTAAATAATCATGAACGCTATGACAATAGTAGAAAATATTTTAAATTCTGACAATACAAAATAATTAATAAAGATCCTTCTAGTACTCTTCTCACTGAACTGAAATCTCTTGAAATCTGCCCCAAAAACTTATAAGGATACTAAATTCATTTTACCTCAAAATCATACTATTCCGAAAATGTATGCAATCTTAAAATGTCACAAAATGGGTAAAGTGGGTAAGTGTTCATTAAATAAATAAAATGGCCTGTAGTGTCTTTCTGTCCTGCATTGATGTAAAGCTTCACTAAATGGTTAAATTCAAAATTAAAACATTATCTGAAAGATAATATCTATTCAATTAAAAACTCTAAGTATCTAGTCAACGATTTAGTGGAATTTGAATTTCTCTCAAATTATAAAATATTTTCATTCGATGTATCAAGTCTTGTTCCTTCAGTTTCCAGATTAGAAGTTGTTAATATAGTGTCAGATATTATAATGGATAGTCCTATGTCGGATTCTAATTGTGAATTTCTAATTAAATTGTTGAAACTTCGTCTCAAACAGGATTTCTTTATATTCAATAATGTCATCAGGCAAGAAATATCTGACCTTCCAGTGGGAAGTGAACTAAGTCTAATACTTGCGAAGTTCTTCATGCGTGAATTAGAAAACAAGAATAAAATCAAATAACTATTTAATTTCCGACGACAAATATTGCAAAAGTGTGGACGAAATAATCATAATTTTAGATGGGACAGAGGACGAGATTCCAGTGATCAATACCTTCTACAGTTCCTTTCATTCAGACAACAATTTAAATTATGAAATGGCAATGGGCAAAAGAATTCTCTTATTGGATGCAATAATGTAATAAATGTAATAATAGTAATAATAGTAGTAGCAAGCTATCATTTCTAAACATATTGTGATACACTGAGACATAATTCATCAATAGCTCCATATTCACACAAACTAGCAGGATTCAGATCAACCATACAGAGCTATGACAATTCCACAAAATGAAATAGATTTCATAAACGAAGTTAACATTTTAAGGGGCATAGCAATGAACATGGCTTCAATGATATAACAATTCTTAAACTATTCATAGAAAACTTCAATAAATTAAATTCCAATCTCACACAGAGCTAGATAAATTCTGGCACAGAAACAAATAGATATTTCTCTCTGTCTTTCCTCAATAATGAATGCAATATGTTCAAAAAGATTTATTGTAAATACAACATTAATATAGCTTTTCTCAAATCAATTCAAATGAATTGAACAAAATTAAGAATAATAAAGATAAGACCCCAACATGTGATAAATGTGGTATATATCAATCAAATTGTAATTCTTGTAACTCGTTCTACATTCGCCTAACAATGAGAATTTTCAAAGTAAGAATTTTAGAACATAGTAAAGCTATCAGATTGAATAATGACACGAGCCAATTTGCTAAACATGTAAATAACAATGATCATGATTTTGATTCTAAAGTTAATTTCAAAGCCCTTTAAATTACAAATAAATTTCATATAGCTAAACGTTTAGAATAGGTTTATATTTTCGTCAATAGATGAAAGAACAATAATGATTTGATCAATAGACATGTCGGGTATGAATTATCAAATTTCTGACAGACATCCATTTATTTTCGTTATTAAAAAAAATTTCAACTTCAAATTGAATCGAAAATAAGAAAAAAATTAAATACAATTAAACCTCAAGTATAAAGTAAAAATGAGTTAATATTAAATTAAAAAGATAAAATAGGATCGTTCTGATGGCATTTGTTTGATGGCCTCAGATTGATTTTCCTTCCAATTGAATTAATGTTAGGGAAATGCATTGACATGCTGACCCCTAAAACAGATTACAAATTGTCTATAATCAAATGATTCTTGCAAATTATTGATATAACATTAATAGCTTCTTTAAAATTAAACTTCTATCATTATAAATTTTGACAAAATTTTAGTAAATTTATGTACCTCAAATAGATATATTTTGTTGATTGGAGCAAGATAATAAATTCACTGTTCTGGTTAATAAAGTTTGAAAATTTGAATTATTAAGATACATAGATAGGCAAATGGATTACTTTAGATAAAGTAGTTTCCGCCCGCTATGTTGATAAATCAGTATTAACCGTCAAAAATGGCGGGGATACGCTGCAAAATGAAAATATAGCTAAAATATTAAATTTCATCATTAAGTTATAAAATGTTGTTAACAAAATGTTACTTAAAGTTAACAAATATATAAAAACGTTTTCCAAATACTTACATAAACTGTTAGTTTTAAAAATTTTAAATCTACATGCAGGCACATGAGGTAAAGTTTCTCTTGCTCTTCTCAAATTATTTATTTAAATTAGCCATTTATAGTTCTGATGAAGTGGTAATTGTTTCCACGAAACATGTCAACTTAAATTTGATGGGCTTGGAAGCTGGACGCATGAAGAAAATTTTTATTAAATGGAATTTTCGGAAAACTAGTCTTTCAATACATTACAAATAAATATAAATTCACACATCAATAATTAGTAAGACCAACCTCGTATCGCCACAAGTTTCCAAAACTACTCAATTATTTGATAAAACTAGATATCACCTTACATTTCTAAATCCAGAGACAACAGCGACCTTTCCCAGGCGGTGTAGGTGTAGTCGATCTTCTGGAAGTTTTTCATGTACTCAGATTTTCTAAATACACGTAGTAATCCAATAAATCTAAATTACACCAGATTACTCATTTTCCCTTGCAACTGTGAACTGTATTTTGGGATGAACAGAATTGACCACTTTTTAAAGTCTTCTTCACTTTGTCCCTAGGTACTAATAAAAAAGTATCATCTACATTAAACTTAATCGTAGAAATTTGAAGTTGCGATTCTTAAACACTTTATTAATGACATAGTCCACCACCAATGCTCCTAGAATCGGACTACAAAGTGAACCCATAACAGTGCTATGAAGTTGTGAATAAAATTGTTTGTAATATTGAATTTGAGTCTGGGAACGAACATAAAATCAATCAATCTAATAAACAAGTCTAATTCTATAGTGGTATATGCTGAGTCTCACCCTAGCTCATTATAATTCAACGCTCGAAACAGATTTATTGTTACAAAACAAGACACTACAAGATCAGTCCATTTACATCACGATTTGCAGTTTTAATATTCCATACCTCGCCTGCGGATTATAAACGGTAAATATAATTAATTAATTTATTGCATATTCATACATTGCTGAAATCTAGAGTTCGTAAAATTGGACAAAATTCTGTACCCAGTTCTAAACCTTGACAAGCTGGTTACAGTATATGTCTGTAGTTATTTTTCTTTATTGGTTATTTCGAATTACATATTGTCGTCACTTTTACGGCGAAATAGTGTTCACGTATGGCTGTGAGAATGTTACAGTTCCCTATAAATTTAATTCTGCCAACGAATAAGAGAATTTTAAATCCTAATTTATAACATTTGTACAAATAATTGAACTTTTCCTAAAGTGGCGTCTAAGAGACTTTTGTTCGAAGTTGAAATACAATTGGAACTTGAATGGATATTGAATGAAGGAGAGCATTTTAAAACCAGATAGTGTAGTGGAAGTGACTGGGAGGAAGATAAATTGGAACTCAAAGACCCTAATTCAGATGACGATGTTGACAGCGATTTAGATGAGGACATCAGAACAGCTACGCAGGATTTTAGAGAGGATGATGCTGGCTTACCTAGTTCACAAAACGCTGAACAAGAAAAGGATGATTGTTCAATGGAAGAAGATCTTCCCTTGTCAAAAAAAATAAAAATAAGAAAGATGGAGGCTTACGCCCAATGTAACTAAGCTGAGAGGAAAAGATGGTCTAAAATGGTCGGCCGGATTACCGCTGAGTGTAAATATTATTCATTTTTAGTTAGGCAGTAAAGGAAGAGCTGCAGAGTATGTAAGTATTGATGACCACTTCTTGACATAATTCTTGAACCCACTAATGAATAAATTACGAAACAACGTGCTAAGTATGCAAAAGCCGAATCCTAGTTATCACATTTTGTGAAAGAGGATCTAATGGCATTTTTGGCAGCGTTGATTGTCTCTGCAGCGACAAAAGAGAAACATCTTAACGTCAAATGAATGTTTGATTCTAATATTTCTGGTTCATTTTAAAAACCATGCATGTGACTGAGCTACAGGAGTCGAATTAACATTCCGAACACTTTTTTGTTGAATAAAATAATAATTGGATGACACATTTTTTGCGGGAGGACCCAAATTTCGAAGTTCCGTCAGTGACGGTGTAGTTCAGTCGAACCTTTCATTCGCAGACCCTCATTAATGGACATCTGATGCAGCGAACAATTTTTTATTATATTATGCGCTTAAAATATTTCATTATTCGCACGACTATTGATAAAAATTACTATTTATTAAATAAGTAACTACGTAAGTGATGAAAAGATTCTCATTATTATATAATTACATAATTACAATGTATGTTGCATGTACATACATACCACAATTTGTTTTAATTTGCACTTTTAAAAATTATCGCTTGCCTGCGTTGGCAGGGATTTCAGTTGTAAACAAGAAACAAGTGTACAGTGCATACAGTACGATATATAAGCGCGTGCGCGAGACGTCTATTATTTTTGATATTTTGTTTAATATTATAATTATTTGGTATTTATCATGTCATCGAAGCAGAAGGAAAGTGTAAAACGCCAGCGTAGAAACCTACGTACCAGTGATAAATTAGATATGGAGTTCGGGTGCAAAAGTGTGCGCGCGAGGAATATAGTGTAAAGAAACAAAAAGTTAATGACAAACGTAAAACTAAGGATAAACTCAGAAGTTATGCAATGAAGTTTGAAGTCAATCCATGTAAGGATGGGAAGGCGTTGTTTATAATCGTAAGCATATGAAAGTTTATAAAACTAAGGAACTGGAGGAATCGGTATACGAGTGATTCGTTCCACATCGCTCAGTAAACGTCAACGTTCGTGGAGATTGCTAATGAGTTTGCAATCTCCGTCACACGAACTGACCTGAGCAATGACAGGAGACCATGACGTAGGATTTCACATGGTTAGTCGATATTTCATCCATCTGTTTGAAAATTTGCCAGTGTACTGCTTTACTCTTCCATACGTTTTTAATCCTATACGTTTCATTCGATGATCTCTGCCATGATATTTCACTGGGGAGAATCTTCCGAATGCTCAGAGTTCGAATTGTCTAAAAACTAGCGCTAATTGCGTGGTATATTTCAAAAGCGACCTGATAAAGAAATTATGTTTTTATCAGGAAATGATTGTCTTGCTTTTTGTAATATTTAGCAAGATCCCATTTTCTATTATTATTATATATAGACATGATGAATAAATAATTTCTAATGATGATTCACACAATCTCTCTGACTTTTAAACAATATCAATGATTATTTTAAATAATAATTATAAATAATATTGTTTTTTATTTTCTATTCGCTTATTTTCTTTCTGATTTTCATCGGAAGAGTCTAATGATGAGAAGATCTGACCGTTGTAGTTTAGTCAGATTATGATGTAAAACAAAATATTATTGTTTAGATAATTATTATCAGCAATAATAGAACATACTTGTTTAGTCTTTGTATATGCAATTAATATTTTAGAGATACCGATATGTTCCATGGGAAAGTAAACTGAAATTATATAACAGAGAGAATTAACCAACTCCAATTTTTTTGTTTATTCGAAACGTTATTAAAGCTTTATAAGAAAGCAGTGCGCATCAAATGCTAAAGCAAAATTTTAATCCATAAAAGTAATAATAGATAAATTAAAAAGTTTTAATGAGTCGTAGACCATGATTAATTAAGAAAATGAAGCAAGCTTGCCATTCGCAAGCACATTGTAAATTAATTTATTAATTGAAATTGAACAGACATTAAGTAAAACAAAATTCAAAAATCAATAATAACACATGGAATTAACTTTAGATGCTATAAGTTTAGTGTCATGTTATTTTTAAAATCTTCAAATATATTCTCCGATCTCTGTTTTATAATTTATTCCTCCCACAGCTAGCATTGTAAAAAAATCCCAATGGCCACCTACAGCAACATCGGAACACAGAGTTGTTAGATACTTATTCGTCGACTACATCGACTACGCCTTTTGTAGGGTTCCAAAAGGTGACAATCTCCGGTCTATGCATATCTCCACTCTCTGGGTCTATGTTGTCATCCGAGTGCAAAGAAGACAGCAACAAGACAATTTTGTTCACTTTTGGCTTATATGAAACTAATACAAAATTTCCTTGGAATGCAAACATGCTGCTACGTTCTGGTCTAATCTTAGTTCCAAGAAAAATTGCAGGAATTTCTTTTTTATATTTTCTCAGAGTGCATACAATCGTAGTTCTTTTCTGTGTCATTTGTAGTTCCAGAAGAATAGATGTAAAATAGATCGTTATATTTCTACGTGTATTTAGTTTTGGCTGAGCAACTCTGTTGACTACAGCTCTTGCGCTGTCTAAACGAAATGGGCCTTCAGGTTGTCTACCGGTGTAGATTTCTAAATTGGAAGTATGAGACATTGTGCTATCTACAAGATCATATATCTTAATGCCATATTTAGCTGGTTTGTTGGCAATATATTGTCTAAATTTGTAACGACCTATAAAATTTACCAACATTTAATCAACAGTACAATATTCTCCAACCTGATAAGATTCTTCATACTTTGAAACAAAAGATTCGAATATTTGTCTAATCGGAGCTAAATTATCAATTCCTTTTTTTCCGTTTATAGTAATTTATGTCGTTGAATCTTATTGCTCGCATCAGATGGTGGAATCTCTCTCTCTCTAGACATTGCCAGTATAAAACATTCTGGAGCAGTTAGCCCAAAGTTCTTTTGTGTTAAGATATTGTGCTTTTTTCAATCCAGCCATATAAAATAAGTAACGAGTGTAATTTGATAATTTGATCTCAACATGCATAGATATATGTTGGGATAACATTGGGTCTAGGAGAGCGAACAAACCAGCGTGTACTTCTATCTTTTCCAGTATACTGAGGTCCATCATCACTTTCTGAAGATTCCAAAATATTTTTGTCGTTGGCAACTTCAACTAGGAGTTCATCTACGGCTTGCTCAGATTCGGTATTATGAACGGTATGTTCACTTTCAGCATCCGACTTAACATCAAGGCTCTCAGCATCGTCCTCAACTTCTTCTTGTACGCATTTTATTCCAGATGCATTGCGTTCTTGTTGTTGGAGAATCTCATACTGCTGTAGCCCTAACTCTGCAAGTTTCTGGCCACAGCTCATTCTGACACACTTAAAATGTAAGTGATGAAGCTAAACTTGAGTGGATTCAATAAAATACAATAAATTTAATAAAATAGGCATAATAAGTAATTAACTACTTTAAATATAAAACTTCATACGAAAATCGGTAGAAAATCGACAAGTGCACAGAGATAAAGTCAGCTAGAGGGGAACCGGCCCCACTCCGTTGTTTACACCCTAGTTATAAGATGTTATTTAATAATGAGTGCAAATTGCACATAGCGCGAGTGTTCCAGGATTAATAATTAAATTCAATAACTTTTAAATAAATTAAGAATCTTGTATCTTTAAACAAAAATTTTGACTTTTAAATTTGCTTTTTAATGTTTTAACTATTAAATAAAGAACTAAATATAACACCTTCGAAATAAATTATATAACATATTACTACGAAATGCTTCTAAAAGGAGTTACTCAAATTTTAATTACTCAATATATGAGCTTCAATTCTAAAGCAAGTTTCTAATGTCATTGAGAACAAAGTTCATTTGAAAACTGAATGAAATTTTTTTAGTACCGTTGGTTACAAAAATTATTTCCGATTTTCTTTATCACATCCCGATAAATCAGTAGTGATCACAACATATCGCTGAGGTCAAATAAGGAATATGGTAGGAAGTGTATGTAGAAAATTAGAGGACACTTAAAGTAGGATATTTTCAATAGTATTTCTGTAAATTTGATTGACATAGTTTAGCTATTTTTGTTTCTAATTTTAATTCTTAAGATTTAATTCACAATATCATTTTTATCTAGATTCTTTTTAGACCTAAACAAAAAGTATTATAATTAATAAGTGAAAATTGTCATTAATAATATAGCAAATGATAAATTCTTTGGTGAAGTCACCTTATAGTTGATATGTTCTTCGCCAAAGTCATCTTAATAATGTCACAAAATCTATTTTTTTCGATAATAAACAAACGGAATGTCGTTTAGATAAAATTTCCTTTTCCCCCATTTGTCCCTTATTATTTAACACCGCGACAGGGTAAATAATATAAAATAGTTGTCAAGGATTAGCAAAATCCTGGAAATTGAGCTGTCGTCATGTTTCTGCACTTTTATCGTTGAATGTCATGGAAAAGAATAAAACGGGGAAGAAAATATCTATCTAGAGGTAAAATGATAGCCGTTCATCTTTTGTTATCCAACTACCCTTATTGTGGGATTTTATGTACGCAATTATTGTCTTTAAAGAATGCAGTGGTGTACGTCCCGCATATTTTTCTAAAAATAAATATATTTAATTTAATTAAATTATTGATATTATAATAACTTCATGTATATGTTAATTTCTTTTAAATTATTACAAGAACGCGGTGAAGGGATTACTACGGAAATCGTATCTTATTCTACAGAGTTGACATCTTTGGTGAAAACAGCCGAAAGCTAATGCCAAGTTTTATTAAAGAGTGTTATTGAGTCATTGAAGTTACAGTTCCGAACATCATTTAACTTTTAGTTACGAGTTTGCTAATTTTTGTGCTCGTATTTGAATTTAAGTTAATTAAGTTTAAATTCAAAATTATGAACCGACCATATCATTTAACGAATGATGAATATGTAAGAGCATCAACTTTGTTAGAAGAGGAACGTACAATATCTTATGTAGGTATTTTTCTGGGCGTTAATCATGCGACAGTCAGTCGAATAGTTAGAAGATTCAAGGAAACCGGATCGCACTCGAGAAGATGTGAGCAAGGTAGAAAACGACTCACAACTGTAAGAGATGATCTTTTTTGCAGTTGCTAGCTTTCAGAAATAGGCGAATAACAAGCAGAGAACTCAGGAAGCAGCGTGAAGCTGCCAAAAATGTTGAAGTTAGGGAAATGTTGCGGAAGATTGAATAGTAGGAAGCCTGGAGTTGGACCATTACTTACCGCAGCATACAGAATACAACGTTTGAGATTTGCCGGAAGTCATGCAGACTGGACAGTTGAAGATTGGAAGCAAATTTTGTAAGAATATGGCGAAGAACTAGAGAAAGATATCATGACTGCAGAATCTCTCAAAGGAAGCCTTTGGTGGTGGGTCAAGAATGTTCTGAGGAGCTATTCGCTTTGACGCCCGTACATAGTTAATACATATTGGCCAAAGGTCAATGAATGCTGAATAGTAGCTAGAGAACATTATTTAGGACCATGTAATGCTTTTCGCAGCATTTGTAGGTAAGATTTTCATTGTTCACGAGGTTATAGACTGGTCACCACGAAGTCCAGATTTTAATCCAATAGAGCACGTTTAAAAAAATCATATAGGCGACATTTACCAGCTCCTAGTAATCTCCAAGAAATGGAACAAGCTGTTCTTTTCGAGTTGGATAATATTCCCCAAGAAGTAATCCAAAATTTGATAGAGCTTTTTTTTGATTATAAAGTTTTCCTTTTTTTGATTAAAAAGTTTTTCAAGGTTTCCAATATTATCGTTTTTCTTCTGAATTTGTAATTAAATGGAATTTGTAATTGTTGCCATAAGTTTCCATTATTAGCTACATTGTTTTGTGATGATGTTAAAAAATAATTCACCTAAAACAATTTTACATAACTTATGTAGAATTATTTGAGTGGTCCGTTAATTTTGAACATGAGTCTATGTTGTATTGTTCTTTATTTTCTATTTGCTTATATTCTTAGTTCCAGTTACTGGAACCCAAATGTACCAAAAAATATCCAGTATATCCAAAAAATTCAAGATTCAAGATAAGCACCTCAAAGCTATTACACATATAGGGTGTTGCATCTTGCACACTGTCTTGCACGGACTTTAATTTTTCACGTCTAAAGTTTGTTTCGCTAAAATGTTTTTTCGTTTGCTATATTTTTTCTTGTAGCGATATCTCCGGAACCGCTGTAGATACAAGATTCAAATGAACTTTATCAGATAGGACTTTAAAATCAAGATTTCAAATGCAAGATGTTATAGCTGTGCAAAATTTGCGGCCTGCTGTTACAAATGTTAAACGATAAAAAACCGAAAAATGGATGATTTACTGTCGGAGAAATTTCACCTTGAAAATACTGTATTATTAAAAATATCTTATTTTCTCTAAAAGTGTGGAACACTCCATTTTAACAGTTTTGAATAATTCAATATGTTAAACCGATTTAGAGCCATAAAATTTTTAATAAATTAAAACAAAGTGTACCAAAAACTCCATGTATATTGTAAGTTTGTAGCAAAACCTCCAGCCGGTGATGTCATAGATGACAACTTACGCAGATGTGAGGACTGAACTTGAGGATTAACAAGTTCAATCCTCACAGCTGCGTAAGTTGTCAACTATCACAGGCTGGGGCCTTTGGTATAAACTTACAATATACATGGAGTTTTTGGTACACTTAATTCATTAAAATGTGGACTCCAACACTGAAACGTTCAAAATTCAAAAAAAAAATTCAAATACTTTTTTAACACCCCGTATTTTTTTTCCTCTTAGATTCAATTTATAAACATATTATGTGTGAACAAATGTATAACTGCAATGCCATAATTATGTGCCACCGTTCTGGGGTTAAAGTTATGTTACTAATTTAGTTGAGCGGCGAGTAATGTAGTAGCTAAACATTTCTGAACAACAAAATTTTAGTAGTGTAGTTTAGTAAATGATTTGGTCCAGTCGAGATTTGGTATTTTCGGACGACTAAGGTCCACCACCACGCTTCTTTGCTTATTTGCATCTGTTCGTCTTGCAATGTTCGTCTTGCGACTGTTCGTCTACTCACTACACACGGCAGTGACAGTAGGGCGAACGCTTTCTGGTAATTTTGTTACTAAATTACACGCCACTTGACACTAGTTGACAAACATCAGTACATGAAGAAGACACAAAGACACATCACACAAAGACACATCACACAAAGACACATCACACAAGACACATCACACAAGACAAATCACACAAGACACAAGACACATCAGTACATGAAGAAAAGATCCAAAACATGGACGTGTAATACAAAATGCATCCAAAATGAGGTAAGAAAGCCCAATGAGACTATAGAGCAACGTGCAGAATTAGCTGCACAGCCAGGTACACCTAATGATTTAAAATATTTCTCTAACAAATCTTTCTTAAATACGGAAAACTGCAACTTATGTTGTCTAACGCCATTACGGAACAAGAAAAAAAAATAGAATACCAGAAGTCGGGCAACTAAAAGAACATAGTCTAAAAAGCTTAATTAAAACTCCAAATGAAAGTTTTAAGAAAGCGTCAAAAGTACAAATTCTCTCACTTGCATTTGATTAGCCCAAATAGATCTTTAATTTATCAATTTTTCACTGCTTAAACAAAAAATTACAGACCGATATCTCTTTTTTAATCATATTCTATTGTACTTGTTGGATGTCAGTATGCACACACAAAAAAATAAGTAAACAGTTAATGCTATTTAAAAATTTGACAAAGGTACTTTGGAAACCTTTAAGGAGGGACAGTAATAATAATAATAATTTTAATAAATAAACGTTTATTTGGCATAAAACAGCTCTACAAATTACTAAATTTAGTTCATATTTCAAAACAATACAATAATTTTAAAATATTTTTACAAAATTTCTATATACAACCCAATTAACTTATTACATTCCTGAAGTGAGAAGGGAAGGTTTCATTTTCTCTAAGTCTTAATCATCCTATCTGCCTCCATCCGCGTCTCTCTCTCTTTCTTCTTTTCCTTTAGCCTTCTTTTATATACTTCCTTTCTAATCTTTCTCATAATTTCTAATCCCTCTCCCAAACATTTCCTCCAGTGTTCCCCTAATTCCTTATTATTCTTAATCCACACTATCCCTTCACACGCTTTTATCCAATAGTTCGAGTTTTCCTCTTCTATCCTGCATATCTTACACATTCTTTCTTGCTCATTCATATTCAATACTTATTACCACCCTCTTTCACACATCTGAACCTTGCAATCATAGTTTTATACCCCATACTAAATACCTAGCCATTCCCTCATCTTCTCTAATCCACTAATACTTACATTCACTACTTTATTACCAACCATCATCTTCTCAAACCATCTATGCGCGGACTATCTCATCCTCCTATTTACATTCATTTTACTCGTAATCCATTCATTTTCACTTATGTTTCTTTCCACATTCATCATTTCTTCAATGTATACCACCTTAACTAACCTACTGCCTTCATTCTTCAATACTTTCCCCTGAAACTTTACCATCCTTTTCACTCCGTTTATCCAGCATTTATATTTTCATAATTCCTGCACCACTATATCATTTGAAGGAGTTCTATCTAAACCCAACATCGTTTTCATACATCTAACTGGCAATCCTCTCAATCATATCTCTTTCTTCCACAGCCCATACCGCTGCTCCTTACAACATTTACTTACAAACACTCCAAATCTTCTTTCCAATACCAACCTCATTCTTCCCATTGTCCCACTTGCCTTTTTAGTTATCATTTTAACATGCTCATTACATGCATTTTGTGCCAAAATGAAACTTAAATACCTATATTCCATGACCTTCTCTATCCTATGTCCCCTATATTAAATTCATCCTTCCTACAGTCTCTCCCTCCCTTCTTCCATCCCATTAATTTAGTTTGATCCATATTTACTTGTCCCTTATATCCATATACGTTTTTACCCTCCCAATCACTTCACTCATCTCTTCCATACTACTCGCCATATATAGTACATAGACTGCATAAGTTAGAAACCACACTTATTTCCTTCCAACCCTCAGGGCACCCGCTCGCCCTTTCTTCCAAACCTCCTCTAAATCTTACATGTAAATCAAAAGTAGCTTTAAGATCAAGATATAACTTCTTTTTTTTCGAAATTTCTCTGTTCATAACGTAATTTACTGTTACAATATTATCCGCAGCACCCTTCCCTCTGATGAACCCATCCTGAATATCTGACAAAATTTCCTTTAACATGACTTCCTGTTCTAACCTCCTATTAATTACCCTCGCATACAACGTATACAAAGCATCCATAATCATAACCCCCCTATAACCATCAACTTCCATTCTGTTTCCCCTTTTATACAATGGCACAATTTCTCCTTTGTTTCCATTCATCCGGCACTCTTTCATCTCCTTTCCATACTTTATTCTTCCCCTTTACTAACGTACTCATCCCCTCATCATTCAGGCATTCCTATACATCCACTGACACCCTATTTGGACCCTACGCATCCCTAACGCATCCCATTTCCTTCACATCCCTAACTTCCATCATCTCTAAACCCGTTTCTTCTTCCCTACCATTCCCCTTCCAATTTTCTTCTATCCTACACTTCCTATCCTTCATTCCTACACTTACCCCTGAAAAGTCCTGACTATTTAAGGTATTGCAAAGTAGAGATATGTCCACGTTCCTGTTTAGGTTGATGGATTGGGCATTAAATACTCAAAAATAAGGTGAATACATTAAAATAATTATAAGGCATAAAAGGTTTATCATTGTAAATAACATTTAAATAAGAAGACAGTCATCGGGCAACTTACTATAGATCTATTCTATGATCAAAGTAAGAAGATAAATATTTGTTATTGATTATAGCCTACGCTAATTAATTACATCATAAACAAATCAATTGTACATAGAAGCTATGCATGGGAACAAAGTCCATTGGCCGATGTCACACCGGTGTTATAGAAAATATTCTAGAATGCGTAATGAGATACAAATTAATCATGGTGAAAAAAATATGCATATCGTATTTTGGAAGGGGAACAATATGTATAAAAATAATGCCCAGTTCCAGTAGAGGGATAGTAATTTTGGGACCGCCAAACGTTATAATGTCGAACTAAGTAAAGAAATAATAATCCGGAATAAAATAATATTAGAATAATAATTAAATAAAAAAATAAAGTCATATCTAATTAAAGTGTGTTCATAAATTCATTATTTTATGATGCATTCGTCTAATGTAGCACGGTACTTATCATTAATATTTTTGGGAATAATTCAGATAAATAAACTTGAGTATAATTTTGATGAATAGAATGATGAATGTCGAATTTAATTAGTACCAAGTTTTTTGATCAAGGTAAAGCCAAAAGAAATACAAATAAATAATTAAAGTAATGGTGCGTTACTCTAAAATAATAAATGAATAGTTTGTGTACAGCGGAAAAATCTGTAAGTACTAGTTTAACATTTCTTTGATGTAATTGAACAAATCATAAAGTTACTTTTATTCAAGTGTTGATTTATTTTACTAATTGCAAAGCTTTGATATTTTATTTTGCGTATGGGAATGAGTGAGCATGTAGCCATTTGCATGTAAACATTTTTAACGACCAATATAATTTAATTAAGTTTAATAACTGTTTCATTTCTGCTGTCTGAATTATTAAGGCTTATGAATATCGTTAAGGATTGACTTTATCAGTAATTACTCAGCCACAAAAGGCACAATTAGAGACAGGTACGTCCAGCTTAGCGCTGATCAGGCCTAGTGTTTTATTCTAAATTAAGTGGGGAGAACTGGAGGATTTTGATTAGATCGTTCCGCATCAATTATTCAATTAATAACTTTGCTAGAAGTACCTAAACTAAAGTGCTCTTTTATAAAATAACAAAAGAGTCAGGTGCCTATAATTGTGAGCAGGGGATTCCTACCCATATAAAAAGTCCTTTCTCACCCATGTCACGTCCGAGAGAACATCCTTCCGCCCTAAATTAACCGTGACAATATAACTATTACTATATGACTATTTAATAATTTTATATAAATCTTGAAAATTATGAAAATATTCTGGAAATATTCTGGAACCTTTTTATTCATAATTATCAACTTCATTTTGAAATACATTAAATAAGTACCCGAATACAAAAGATAAATTACATAAGACACACAGTCAATAAATAAAAATAATGACACATTTGCGAAATTTTTAATTCATTCTTATATTATTTTAAAATCCCTAAGAAAAACGTCCAAATCAGAGATAATTTTTTTAATTTTGTCAGAATCAAAAATTTCGCGCTTGTGCCATTTCTAAAATATGCGATTTAATAAAAGTCACTAGTGAATCCCCCGGAATCAATCTAGAGTCACTTTTGGCGAATCTTGACAAAATATGAAGTACTGCATTAATAACATATGAAAATATATTTTTTGTTTACGTTTATGTGTTAAAATATTAACCACATATGCGTTAAAAGAAGTAAAGACTTGCGGTACGCCACTGGCGTATAATAATCAATATTACGTCTATAAAGTAATGCACAATCAACACATCTATGATATATACACAATAATAACAGCCGAAATGATTTATTTCATAAAAAACCGTAAAAGGTCTTTAACTTTCGGATTCGTATATATTATGTTTAACAGATTATTAACAATCTGACTGAAATATATAGGTTGCATATCATGTTACAAGGAATAAACGTTTCAGGATTTCGAGTTTGATGTTTATACGTGACAATGAATAAATAATCTATTCATAACAATGCTTTAAAAAAGCAAAGATATAAACGAAGCGAGAGAAAGAGAGAGAAAAACGTAGTAAAAATATATTTTCAATTAAAACAATAAATTAGTTTACTGCAAGCGTGTTTGCTAGTTTCGTTTTTATGTAAAACAGGATAGAAGGATTCATGGTCAAATTCTTGAGAATATAATAAGCCTACCGGAACAGGTCTACAAATTAAAGCATTGCTCTAAATTTATATGCACACTTGATTGTGTTTTTAGAGGGGATTGAGTATGGGGAGGTTATGCCCATCTCCCTACCCTCAAGAACACTTATGGTGTACTATGAATTTTAAGGCAACATGTAGTAGTAATAAAAAAACTTATAACATTTAACAAATGACGTTTTTATTCCACATACTTGATTTAGGAACTCGAATTTCGGATCATTAAATCGAAAATTTTCTTCATCTTGGTAACATTGGTCCAATATTAAAACCACTAAACGGTACTAAATGACATTTTCGTGCCGCAATCTTGGTTGCCAACCTCATATTGTACGTCAAAAAATTAGTTATGTGAATGTCAACTGGATTTAGTACTAATTACACTCTTAACTTCATATACATTTTTTGCCAAATATCTAATTGGGTAAGAAAATGAATGAAATAATACTATTTGTTATACAATTTCGTACGTAAAAATGTCTTCAGTATGCAACTTTTGTCCTTGATGAGTTGTTCCAAAATGTTTAAGTTGAAATTAAATTCTCGCATGCAGAACACGTAAACCCACATGTAAATGTCGCGTGTTCGTAAACCATGTTCAAGAAGCAATCCCAGTGGTTATTAATTTTCGCACCAGAATTAACTTAACTTTAATTGAACATATAACGCTGATTCTCATCATTTTTGAAAATTTTTCAGATATTTAGATAATTTTTGAGAATATTTAGAGATTGACAAATTTGCTTTGAGTATCGAAACGGAGCACATCTAGGAAAAGATTTTTTGAGGGAGGACAGAACTTACAAAAAGAGGACTGTCCTCCCTAAAGGAGTACGGTTGGGTACCTTATGAAATACAACCACAAAGTTTCTGAATTCAAACATGCCAACAATGCGTTCTATTGAAAGTATTGCAATGGGACGAATTTCATAATAGACAAATTAAAATGCATTACTTGTCTACAAAATTTACACCCCTTATAATATGAATTTTTCAGAAAACTAAAAGTGGTTGACTTCCGGTTAAAAACGCAATCTTTTTTTGGTGTATTAAAATGGTTTTTTAATCGTTATTCATTTTAATATTATGACTACCATAGTAGATTTTACGTATAGTAATTGTGTATAAGTAGAATAACAGATTTATCAATAAGAAAAATAAAATTGTTAATCGGCAGTAAGTAAACGCTTATGCGTCAGTAAATTATTTCTGATAGAAGTCTTGTACTCACATTCAAAACAATGAAATGATTTTTCACCACTATGTAAGCGTTTATGAGTAATTAAACTACTTTTGGCAGAAGTCTTATACTTACATACAGAACAATGACTCTGATCAAGTTTATTTTAACGCACGCGGCTTAAATTTTTGGAATGAAATACGCTCATCTTTCCAATGTTTACATATATTACACACATTTTAACAGAAGTGCAATACAATGTCGAGAAAACCCAAATGTGGCGGATCCAAAGAATCGTAAAAAAATTGTGGTATTTTGAGATGTTAAATTCTTGATGAAAGATCTAAATTTTTGGACTATCGATCAATATTCTTCCAAAATCTTCAAGTAGACGAATCACATATAGCTCCAGTAGTAAACGTAACAAATTCATGGTGTTTCAAGATAAAGTTTTTTTAATGCAAGGGGCTGAAATTTTTGGA
>WYDF02161359.1:0-22373 GCA_009867245.2 Adranes taylori
TTTATTGCCCTCTATTTCCATTCCGAGGCACAAATATACACCCGGCTCGCCATAACAAACAGATTGTCAAAACGATACATTAGCGAACACACTGTATCAATGAATTTGATACAGTGTGTTCTTCTTAAAATGATTTAAAATTACATAAGTTCCTCAACAATATGTCGTTTTGGAATTTGAAAGACGATGAAATTCTCTAGCAGATTTATTTCAATCATTTTTTCAGAAAACCATTTCCAAAAAAGTTATGAATTTTTGAGCAAATCGAAAAAAATTCTAGAATTTTTGAAAAAAAAAAAATTTCAGCCATGAAAATGTATGCCAAATTGGGGAGTCATATGTTCTCCAAACTCAATTGAGCGAGAGCCTCAAGGTTGATGTCATATGAGAGATAAAGAAATAAACTAGTCAATAGGAATATTATCTTTTCATAAAATGAAGATAAAGTGGGTAAAAATGGTACCAAAGTTAGAGCACCATAAATATTATGGCCCAAGTGGACCCACATTTAAACGTACATGGAAAGCTTGATGACGTTATTATTACTATTGCCTGAAAGAGCATTTTTTTCTTTATTCACGGCTATTTCACGGATAAAAGAACGTCAATTTTAGTATCATTTTTATGGGAATTTTAGACATTTCTATTCATAACTTTTCAGCGAGTCAAGGTATCAGAGTGAAATTTAGATATCTTATGGAGGACACATTACGTCTTCGTTTATATGTAAATACAGTTCTGTGCATGTTTGTTCCAAAAATGCAGGTCACTAAAAATGTTGGCCCACTCGATTTCTGCACTATACACTAATATTGTAATTAACGTGGAAAATATGAAAGATCTAGAGATTTTATTAATAAACTATAATATAATATTAGTTTTTAACCAAATTTATGCAATAAAACAAGTTCTAGAATATCTGAGCTGACAATTGTAAAGAGTTGAAGTACATGGTTTACCCCTATTTTTAAGAAAAATTACGTTTTCAGAGTACATATTGTCCTATTTTTTAATTTTACGTTTTATTCGGTAGAGTTTTAGCGCGAAAACGTCTTTCACGAAGAGCTCCGAGGGCCGAAAATAGCCCTCGGGGCTCTTCGTGAATTGCATGTACATGGCAAAACAAGCTTAAAATGGCCAACTATTAGATGGGTGAAAATGAAAAATCTATCGTTTTGTAGCACTTTGTAGGTAGAAATCTATTCCTTGAACATTTTAAATTGTTTCTTTTGTAAAACTCTACAAATTTATTGAAAATTCGATTTGTGCTGAGCATATTTCACTTACCATGTTTCATGAATTCGGGCTAAATTGACGTATTTTAATCCAAAATGAGTTATTTACTTTCACATTATAAGAAAAATAAACACTTTCACAAGCTGATGCAGTTAATATTAAATACATTGAAGCTTCAAAGGATTATTTTTAACATGGTAGACTACGGTTTATAAATTTTAAAGAGTTTTCTTTAAAAATATACTGGTATGTTTTGCATTTTTCTGACAGATGGAATTTAAACGGCCAGATATTAATTTCAAGCATTGAGCTAAACTGAAGCGCGACAAAACGTAAATAATCTGTGTGGGTTCTGTAGGGTGTTGACGGCACGAGAATTAATCAGTTCAGGTTTAGCTTCAGTTTAGGATATAGTAGCTCGACAAACAGTGCCTAACTGATGGGGATGAAGTTTGTTAATTTCAATTATAATACATTTTAAAAACATATGATTTATACTTATTCTATGTCACGTAAGATGGCGCTCTGAATTTCTGATATTTGACAACATCCTGATTGATTATCAATGACAATCAAACAATTTTGTTTGTATTGTAGTAATATTTTCATTTCATTTCTACACATTTTTATTGTCACTGATATTTTCAACATGTAGTGGCACGTTTTTAGATGATCGTCAATAGGTAGCGCATTGCCTATAAAATACTAGAATAAATCATAATTTGGGTACTGCATGTGAGCTGAATAAATTTCAGTTTGAGGTTAACACATTATAATTGTGAAATAATTTAATCAATTATTATTTAAACATTTTGCATGGTTTATTTATCGTACTAAATCAGTATAAATATGTTATGAATTATTATCAGATTGACATCACTTGAAAACACGTGAAGTAATTTAGATTAACTTATTTATTTCAATAACAATGTTAGCATTAAAGGAATTCATTCAAGATAATCATCTAAAGAAGCTTATTAAATATTCAATTTACATAATTTTAGGACAGAAACAACGTAAAAGGTTCAAGAAATCAATAAATATCCAGAAATTGCTAGAAATGCTGTTCAGGTGTCATTAATTCGTTAATTTGAAGCTATATTTACGTGTGCATTCCATTAGAAAATTACAGCTAAGAGCCGGAATTAAACTTTTTTCGTACTAAATAAGTATACATCACAGATGATTTTACTAATTGTTAAGTTCTTGAATAAACCATGTTTTCACATGGATTCAGTCGATCACGGAAAAACAACAAGAACTTCATAAAAACAACGTAATAGTAAGCGCGAATTGTGCGAAACGATTTTTTAGGCACATTTTATTTAATATTGACTGTCTTATTAGAACTGAAAAAATAAAATTATTACATATTATGGATATGTTTATTTGTATATTTACATAGATTACACCAAAGAAAATTGTTTTATTTCACGGATGCGGGCACAAATATTGTAAAATAGTTTATTTTAGGAGTCTCTAATATAACCACGTATAGTACAGTTGTTCAGATTGTGACTATAATTTCAATCCTTTCGGGCCAACTTCAGATATAGCAGAAATGTGTTGAGTTGTTTTTTTTTTGTTTTTTGACGAGTTTCTATCTCATATAACCACGTATTGTACGTATTGTTCAGATTGTGGCTATACTTTTATGTCTTTTCACCTATTCTCAGATATAATGCAAATGTGTTCATTTGTAGTTTTCTGCTTTATGGCGATTCTAATATTACCATAGTATAATACAATTGTTTAGATTGTGACTATAGTTTCAATTCTTTTCAGTCACCTTCAGACATAAACCATATTGTTATGAAGTCTAAATCATTGTAGTTTTTTTTGCTTTTTGACGATTATAATATTAACAAGTATATTAAAATTGTGGTGTCTTCACTAGTCTTTGTAAATTCTTCGACCAAATTTGTACCTGGATATTTGTAATCATCTGCATTGTTTATATAGTATCGATGCATTTATGCCGATCAGATCAAGAATGTTCTACAAAACATGCATTGACCTACTTATACTGCAGCTAGAATATTTACGTGGCATCTGATTAACAACCATACTTTATTGGGTTATAATATTCCACGGTTTCCGGCTTCCGTTTTGCATTTCATTCATTTAACTTTACAGACGAATGCATTCTACTTAAGATGGTTACGTTCTTTGTTGGCTTACAACGATGTAGTGTTAGTGTAGTGTCACCTTTATTCAAACAAGTTGTAGAAAATTAGGCAGAAGTGTGATAGTAAAGAAATCATTGTCCTCATCATTGACATTAGTTATATATTTCAAATCGACGTCAACACAGGTCCAAAACTTTATACAAAATTTATCCGGTTTATTTGGCATATATTGGATAAACCTACAGAAAGCTTTGTAGAGAAGTAGTTTTTTATCAACCGTCGTTTCTGGTCCAGGTACATACCATATATAGCAGTTCTCAACGAATCTATCTCAGAGTTCTGATATCGAAGCAAACTTGTCAGTTGCTGGTCTAGTTCAAGCGTTCTTTTAAGATCAAAACGAAGATACTTATAATTTCGCGAAATCGAGCTCGTGGCATTACTTTTTTTTAACATGCGAATGCGAGATTCCCACGTCTTATTCCACAGTTCATCAGCGGAGAGCTTGTTATGACTAAGAGCCCCCCGGGCTTACAACAAGCCGATGAAGGCCTCCCGTTCCTCAAAGGAAATATTCCAATTTTCTCTCCACATTGAAATGATTCAGCATTTACCAGGCTGACAGTTTTGTGTCATCAAATTTACGCTTAGCATATGACGTCGATCATGATGTTTCCGAGAGCACATTTCGAATATCAACTGTTGTTTGACCAGCCTAAATTTTCGTCCAAACTATACCACTGGATGATTTGTAAAATTCTTGGTCATTACCAACTGCTTCAGGGATTTCTTTGCCGGCAGAAGCTTTTCTTCTGCACCTGTATCCTTTATTCCTGCAAGTAGAACGTCCACGACGAGCAGATGTTGCTGGAACAGACGACTCAAAAGCCATATTCATTTTTTAGCAATCGGAGCAGAAGAGACGTCAACGTCAGAATCAGTTTCGTCATCAGAACAGCTATCATTGTCCTGCAATTCCAGTACCAATTCATCTCCACTGTTGTCTACTTCAATTGTAGATAGTTATGCCAATTTCTCCAGTTCTGCCTCCGTCAAGAAACGATGTTGATCTGACTGATTTCTACCTATATGATAAAATAAAAAGAAGAAATCAAGTAGCTAAATTATGAAATCTAAATTGATACTGACTTCACGTCTATCCTCCTATCTAGTGCCGCACTTTATCCACCGTGTCATTTTGACGCGGTCGGCACTTCCAGGTATAGATAAACAAAACAGGTCATCGGGACAATTAGAAAAAGTTATATTTTGCACATAAGTGCTATCTAACATTTTATAAAAAGATTGAATGCTTCAGAAATAAATACATTTTGAGCTGTTTGGCCATTTTAACGGCCAGACCAGGTCAAAATGGCCCGTTCGGTGCTTCTAGTGTTAATTAAAGCGTCATATTTCCTTTCTTGTTCGTGTTCACGATTTTTGGTTCGTCTTCACGACTTCTGGATGCACTCTCATCTGCAGTTAACTTCTCATGCAATTTTCATCTGATGATGGCTAAAAACTGAAATCGGTACTGAGAAACAAATCTAAAATATTAAGGACGTACGGGTTTTAATGAAATTTAATTGAATATGTTATACCGATCAAAGGCAATGTTAAAATACGAAAAGTTGTTTGTAACTCTAATTTTCTAGTGAACAAAATGGGGGATATACATTGGCGTAAATACGGGAGACCAGGGTGGGCCCCAGAATAGTAATGCCCCAATGGTCAAATTAATAAAAAATAAATTCGTACACTAATCAAATTGATAATTAAACAATCATTATTGGAATTCTTGCTTGATTATAGCCAGTATTCAGTCTTAAATAAGCAAGTATGGCCCATGAATTTAATAAACAATTCAAATATAACACGAATGATTTAAAAATACTCGTTTATTAACTAAATAATTTATAAATAAGTAGGTGTTATTTCGAAAATTGTAATGAAACGGTATTTTAATAATTATTTGTAAAAATTGGGGCAAAGTGGACACGTGTTTCTAGCATAGCATTATAGCTGTTATCAACACCTTTTCTTATTCCACATATAGGCGTAAGGTCTTATTGTATCGGACTATGAATCCGACACTTAACCATTACGTTGAGACCAATGCAATGAGATCTTACAGCTATATTTGGAATAAGGAAAGGTGTTGATAACAGCTATAATCTTATGCTAGAAACACGTCCACCTTGTCCCAATTTTTACAAATAATTATTACAATACCGTTTCATTACAATTTTCGAAATAACACCTACTTCTTCTTACTGCGAAAAAGTAAATACTGTTTACATATCTTCATACATCGTGTTAGTACGTACTCTAATACTGGAGATAAGCCACATGTGTTAATGGTTTGAACATTGATTCAAGTCCCCTTTTTCTATTAAGATCACTGTAGAGGCAACTTTGGCCATCTTTAGGATGGTTCGATGCTTCTCAGAAAAAAACCCCAATACAAATATTATACGAGGTGGACTTTGATTGTTAAAGTCCCTTCATTGGCATACATTGTCCAAATGCATAACACATAGCTGATACAATATATTATATCAGATGAATAGAGCGAATAATTCAAAATATATCAACTTAATGTATGGAAACTTACATACAATCAATGTCTAAATTAGAAGTTTTCATAATTGTTTGTACGGGCACTCATAGCGTAATGGTTAACTGTCAGATTCATAGTCCGATGCAATGAGACCTTACGCCTATATTTGGAATATGAAAAGGTTTTGATAACAACTATAATCTATGCTAGAAACACGTGTCCACCTTTGCTCAATTTTTCAAATAATTTTTAAAATACCGTTGCATTACAAATTTTCAAATTACACCTACTTACATAAAAATTCTTTTTACTGCGAAAAAGTCAATATTGTTTACATATCTTTAAATAATTTATTCTTATATACAATAACAATTATTGAGAATTTATGAATTTTGCCAAATAATAAAACAACTACTGCTTAAGATTTATTTGTCATGATTTAATTCAATTGGATCATTAAATAGTACATTAGTCAATAGTTGTTATAAAATAAATTCATGGAGGGACATAGTGATAATAATTAGCTTACTACATTTAAATAAGATTCATAATTAATTACCTTTATATTAAATGACCATTTGTTATATTAATTATAATTATTTATTTAGACAAAAATCGAAAGAACTTAAGGTGTTTGAATTTATTAATCACTTGTTTATAATAAATAAAATTGTACTCACATCTGAACATCTGTCATAATTCTCAAAATAAAGAACGAAATTAATTAAAATACGCGTAATTAGAAATAAACTTTAAGACTTAATTGATTAGAATCTAGCAAAATCCTGAATCCCTCCTCTACTGAGTTTTCGTTACGTGAATGAACGAAAAAACTCATTCACGTAAAAACACTATTTTCTTTTCCCCTTTGAATGTATGCACCGTCATAAGTTTCCTTTTTGGCTACAAGATAAGATGCGTCCTGATTCAGTACGCGTGTGTATTTTTCTGATAGTTAATTTACTTCTGAGAAACTAAATGAAATTATAATGATACATTGCTATATTATTTCATGTAATTTATTGATTTTAACAATTTTCCATAATGTAGACATTATTCCATTTGATCATTCCCCTACCGTAGAATCCCAAGAATTGAATTTGTCTAATATCTTTTGGCCTTACATAAGGTACGTATAAGAAAATGTTATTTTTGCCGGCTAAGTTGTTACATTTCCACCACGAAAAAATACGTTATTAAAATAAAGGTTTAAAAAATAGTGCATTGTTAGTTTATAATAAACTTGCTCAAGAAGATATAAATGTACGGACGAGTAGTAAAAGGTTACAGTGTTAGTGATTGTATGTCCAAATAAAATTCAACAAGATCGGAACTTTAACTCGAAAGTAATTAACAAAGCAAAATTAATTTATAAAATATAATGGAAGTTTAAAGTGTTCTGCATTAAAGTGTTTGATTTTGAACGCTTTTAGGAATCTTTCATTCCTCCCTTCTTGATAACTCTCAACCGATTAAGATCTTGTAAACTGTCTTTTTAAATATAATTTAAATACATGCTACTCGCAGAAACATATTAAATAAAAATCTCTGTAATGTAGCAGGTATTAAGTAGTTTTGTACAATCTTATTGTAGAAAACCAGACACTTTGTAGGGAAGATGTTAGGGGATTGTTAAAAATGTACTTGAATTATGTATACTAAAGCGAGAAATCCTTGAATACAAACGCTTTCAAATAGTGCTGACATTGTATCTTGACAAGTCTATTGTTTTACTCGTTGATTTTTAAAACTTAAAGCGAATTCATGTTTCATACTTACGAGTTTTAAGTGTCCTGTTGAGACAGAATTATTAAAATGATATGAATGCTAGATTAAAAGGAAATATTTTTTCGTAACTAAATACTCTTTCTAAATTATTTTTTAAATATAAGACAATTTTATTCCATACTCAAAGTGGTATTTCGGAGTGGTTCTTCGTTTTGTAGGTCATAGGACAATGACCTCTTAGCAAAAGTGTAAAAATCTCTTCCAATTTTGTTGCCTTTAAGTATCTAATATGTTATGTACTTGTTTGGAGATTGATAAATGGTGGACAGTAGTTCCATTGGAACCAGACTGGGGACATCGAGAAATGATCTCCCTAAGGAGTCATATCTGGATAGATAAAAGCGCAGCTGGATCAGCCTCGACGATCTTATCTCTGCGGTGTGGAAAGCAGTGGAGAACTACCACACTACCACCCCAGGAACGTTATGAATGACGATGAATTCTTTAGATGATGTTGTGCCGGGCGACACGTCTAGCGACCGGCACCGCACAACGTTCATGGCAGGCGATGTGAAATGGGCTACTAGACGTGTTCACGTGGACTCCTGGGCGTCACATGGAAATTATGCTACCAGGATGAAACCTCACAAATTAGGTAAAACTCGACTAACCATTTGGAATGGCCGCGGACTGAACCAGACAGGAAAACTGCAGATGTTAAATCATGAGCTTACTCGCTGTAAAGTAGACATCGCTCGAATCTCTGATACTCACTGGGAAGGCAGGGGTCATTTTTAGTCGTATAATTATACGGTTTACTATTCTGGAACAGAAGGCAGAAGCTTTCATGGAGTAGGTTTCATGGTAACGAATAATCTCAATTAGAATAAATTCTCAACCATCCATTATTAATATCGTACCAGCATATGCTCCCACATCAGTAACTGATGAAGAGATAATAGAAGATTGCTATAGAACACTTGAAACAGCTATTAATAAAATTTCCTGTAAACAAATACTTATCCTGATGGAAGACTACAATGCCAAAGTTGGAAGCACAATGAATGACAACCATATCAGAACGGTGTTAGGAAAATTTTGATTCGGCGAGCGCAACGAAAGAGGTAAACTTCTGATCCAATTCTGCATAGACAATGACTCTACAATCTCTAACACCATATTTAATCAACACAAACTATACACAAACTATAGGCTATATACTTGGCGATCCCCTGAGGGAAAATATAGAAATCAAGTTGACTTTTATCCTGATTCGACAACGCTGGCGATCATCTATCAAAAATGTGAAAACACTGGCATCAGCTGATTGTGGCACCGATCATTAGTCGCTAATGCTGGAGTTTGCAATCAAACTAAATTCATGCAAGAGAAACAAAATAAAACATCTTCCGAATGTCAGAATCGAGAGCCAATCATCTTTTACAAATGATATCTTATCCAAAATGGAACCACATATGCCCGATGTTATGAACATAAGTTCAATGACATATGGGGGATTTTGAAAGAAGCTATATATGAAACAATCCAACAACTACCACCAGAAACACAGATCAGCGATAAACAACGATGGCTCTCAATCGACCTAGAAATTGGGCAATCAAAGATCAAAATGACAAACTTGCCACGGAACTGGAACAAATAACTAGAATATGGAAAACCTATTGTGGAGATTTATACTCTGGAAACACAGATATAAACAGTGAAAGCCCCGACTATGAAGGAGAATCAGATATATTAGTAAGCGAAGTATATGCAGCCATTAGGAAACTTAAAACTAGAAAGGCAACGGGATCGACAGACTGCCAGCGGAAGTCTTAAAGGCCCTAGATGTAAGAGGTCAAAACATTATCCATCATTTATGCCAGAGAATATGGAAAACATGCTCATGACCCGAAGACTGGTCTAGCTTATTAGTACGGCCATTTCATAAGAAAGGATCCACGACCGACTGTAGCAATTACCGACTAATTGCTTTGATCAGTCATGCGAGCAAGATAATGCTATATATTTTGCAAGGAAGACTAGAGTCTTTCTTAACTCATCAAATTGCTCCCGAACAAAATGGTTTTGTAAAAGGTCGCGGAACCAGGGAACAAATATTAAACGCCTGACAGCTCATAGAAAAGGCGAGCGAACACCATACATCCATGTATTTATGTTTTGTTGGTTACGAGAAGGCATTTGACAACGTTCAATGGCCCAAATTATGGAATATACTGGAAGAGATGAGAGTGCCCACACATCTGATCTTTCTCATTAGAAAGTTATACGAAGACAGTACCGCTGTCCTTAAAATTGAAAACGTAACATCGGAGATTTGCGAGATCCATAAATTCGGCTCAGGGATGTGTGCTTTCACCTCTGCTGTATAATATATATAGTGCGTACGTAATGCTGGTTTTAGATGACTGGCATGGAGAATTTAAGATCGGTGGCAAACCATTTTCCAATATCCGCTATGCAGATGACACTGTCCTTATAGCAACGGATGAAGAAGAACTATTAACTCTATTAAATTTTCTTGAAAACATCAGTCGCAAATTTGGCTTAATGATTAATCACAATAAAACGAAAATAATGATTATTAATAGAGACAATGAGGGGCAGGACAACCTGCGAAAATTGGAAACTGTGAAGTGATTCATCAGTTTACTTACCTGGGTTCAATCTTGCACAACTCTGGAAGGTGCGAACCTGAGATTCGAAAACGCATCCAATCAGCACGTTCAGCGATGATACAGCTAACAGAATTATAGAGGGACAGAAATGTGACCAAAACTACCAAAATACAACTAATATTTACAACTAGTATAGAAAACACTGGTAATCCCCATATTTTACAATGGCTAAGAGACGTGGGTAATTCGATCGGGTGATAGACGCCGTATAGACGCCTTCGAGATGTGGTGCTGGCGAAGAATGTTGAGGATACCTTGGACCGCTAAAAGAACAAACGTTTCAGCCCTGAACGAAATCAAACCAGAAGAACGATTATCATAGCCAACGTACGGCCTTAAAGTTTTTCTTAAAGTTTTTCGGGCATACCACCAGAAGCGACAATATAGAGAAACTGATCGTCCAAGGTAAAGCCCTTGGAAAACGAAGGTGCCGACGCTCTCCGACCCGATGGAGCGATCTAATTTCCAAGCTAATAGACTTAAATCTAGAAACAGCAGCCCATAAAGCAGGCAACCGCCACGAGTGGCACAGAATTGTGCGAAGAGCCATCAGCAGCATGGACGTGGAATAAAAGTGTCATAACCA
The DNA here is from genome assembly GCA_009867245.2 of Adranes taylori. Lineage (NCBI taxonomy): Eukaryota > Metazoa > Arthropoda > Insecta > Coleoptera > Staphylinidae > Adranes > Adranes taylori. Next base: position 10,939 of record WYDF02161359.1, read on the forward strand.
CTACACATCGGATACGATGTTGGACCAAGAAGAAGAAGATTGACAAATTATCTTTGATAACGAATATCTAAACTTCTAAGTCGGATAGAGCCCGGGAAGTAAGTTTTGTCTCTTGTAGGCGAAATTGGAGCAACAGGTTATAATCGCGAGCGAAATGGTTTTTAGAAGTGGTGACCAACATTGAGATGATAACGTAAGCGAGATTTGAGAGTGAATGAGAGTGAATTCCTGCTGGTTCTCTAGTATCCATACACTTTATAGTGCAGCAGTCGTCCAATTTAGATAAGTACATGCGAGCGGATGGTTTGATGTTTTATGGTTAATTCAAAATGCATTCGTCGTTAGACTAACATTACTTTGAAATTTGCTGTCTTCCCAAAGGATCGGATGCTGGAACACCATCTTTGTACGAAATATTTTCATTTTAAATTGGAATAATATACTTTTTGCATATCAAAACCACAGACAGCAATAAATTTTGTTTCAACGCATTATTTTTGTGAACACGGGGGCACATAATCTTGCTTGTTCTAGTCTAGGGCGTTGACTGTCTAATTAGTGTTTTGTATTTGAGCAGCTTTACATTGACTCGTGTAAACTAAAAATTAAAAAAAAAATTATGTGTTATTGCTTACAGCCTTATATTTCGTTGGATTAAAAACAATGAAAACTTAAACAATAAAAGATTGTCGCCCTATAAATATTTATATATCTACTTTATTAATTATATTCATAACCTAAGCTACACACTCATTCTAAGGTTGTTCCTGTATTCATACAAGGGTGGTTCCTATCACATTCATTAATTCTAATTCTATCATATATTATAACTTAAATATATTCTAATTTCTAGTTGTTTATTATCCCAACATTAACATCATATAGAGATTGACACACATAATAACTTTGAGGAAAATGGAACATAAGAATACATTAGAATGGCACACGCATTTTATAGCAGGTATTTTTATTTGCATTTGCAAAACAAATACATATTGCACACTGAATTGTGTATACTGGGCGAGCGGTACCATAGACGTAATAAACTAGTATTTAATGTTCATGTTATCGTAAAACATAAAACAGTTTTGCTTTATCTAGGCCGTAAATTATTCTAAAGATGTTTGCATTTGCAATAAATTAAGCTAGTTTTGTGTCAGTCAAGTAGGCTGGTCCCGGTCTGCAAATATCTACACAGTTATACGGAAGTTTTATTTCATACAAATTATTTTTATATTTAACAGAGAATTTCTTATCGAGGAAATGTATTAGTCAAATATTTCGTTCATATTAATTTTAATTAGTTCTATAAATGCAATAAATATTCTTCCTGATGTTACTTTTAAAATAAACAACATCGATCTTAACACTAAAATACTAATGAGTAAGTATAAGACATTTAGACGCGGTTGTATTTGCACTGTTAGTTTAGAATTTCTAGAAAAATTTATAATGGCACATTTCCACCATTTTGGGTCAATTGAGCTCAAATGTTTTGCAAACCTGACAGCAACATTTATGCACCAGTGTGCCAGAATTCATTCAAATCTATTTAACCGTTTGTTACTCACCTCGTGTCATTATGACCCGACAGCGTTTTGATTGCTGATATTCATATTGGCACCGGCACGCATAGGGCGTCATCTTCCATCTAATTTCATTTGTGGTAGTAAACAAGAGTTCGGTCTGCTTTGAGTCGTTATACAGTGCGCTTAAAACCGGGTGTTTGACACGACGCGAGTAGTGGTGAAATAGTGATTCTTTTCATTTGACCCAAGGTGAGTGCATGCGATATATAATTATATTTATATCTAAACCGAGGCGAGTTCAACACAACATGATGCTTTTCATAATAATTTACTTAAATATGTGTTTGTTTTAATTTAAAACTTCAATGTAAAATTTTACATATTTTTTCAACTTCGTTCAGAATGAGTCGTCGAAGAGAATATTCCTTTAGCCGACAAAGAAATAGTTACTGAGCTAGAACGGATTACTGTAGAAAATGACCAGAATATAGAAACGGACGAAGGGGATCTTGCCGATTTAGACCATGACTCAGACATTGACGATGAAGACTTTGTGATTGAAAGTGATCATAACAATGGTTCATCAATATCATGTCGTGAAGATGAGGGCGATTTTTGTCAACAATATATAGGTAACAATGGAATCTATTTGTCAAAAAATAAACAAATGAGGTGGTCTTGTGACACATCTTGCGCTTCAAGTCGAACGCGGGAAGAAAATATTGTGACTCACTTGTCAGGTTCTCGTGGGCAATATAAAAAAACCCCAACCGAATTAGCTGCCTTTTCATTGTTTTTTTTACAGATGATGTATTAGATATACATACTAACATTGAAAAAACAGACAATTATGAAAGATTACGAGATGCCAAGAAAACTGACGTGGTTGAATTAAAAGCATTTCTTGGACTACTAATATTGTCAGGTGCATTTAAAGCTGCGCTCTTGAATTTGAAAGATTTATGGGACAGAGACGGTCTACAATGTTTTCACTCACAATGACGACAGAAAGGTCCCTTTTTTAATCCGATCTATACGATTTGAGGATAAAACCACCAGGGAAGATCGTAAAGTGGAAGACAAATTGGCAGCTATTAGAATTTTAGAAAAGCATTTTCAAGATGCATATTCTCCAGATGAATTTGTAACAATTGACGAGCAATTAGTTGGCTTCCGGGGCCGCTGTAGTTTTCGGCAATACTTGCCTAACGAACTCAGCAAATATGATTTAAAACTATTTGCACTGGTCGATGCCAGAACGTTTTATTTGTTAAAATTTGAAGTTAATGCAGGAACTCAACCAGATGGTCCATATAAATTCTTTAATAAACCTAAAGAGATTTTTGTTGCACGACTTTTTAAATCAATTAATGATACCGGCATGAATATGACTACCGATAATTGTTACACAAGCATCCCTCGAGCGCTCGATCTGCTGAAGAAAAATTTGACCACTCAGGAAATTTAAAGCGGAAATTCCTACTGATTTTTTCCCAATAAAAACATGATGAATTCAGTAGTTCATTTGGCTTTACCAAAGACATACCACTAGTTTCATATGTGTCTGAAAAGTCAAAGGCTGTGGTTTTATTATCGACTTTACATCATGATAAAATAATCGATCAGGCTACGATCGAGTTGATAAAGAAACCTGGAGTTGGGGTTGATCAGGCTGGAGTTGATAAAGAAACCAGAAATAATCACTTTTTACAACGATACCAAGAGTGGCGTCGACACAAATGATCAACTATGTGTAAATTATTCTGTTGGGAGAAGAACTAATAGATGGCCATAGAGGAGAACTGTCTATTTTATCACTTTATAAATGTTAGTGGCATAAATTCTTATATAATATATAAATGGAATAACAAGAGACGAAATACACTCGCCGGATTTTTCTTAGGAATCTTTCACATCAGCTAATTTGCGAACAAAGAATCTAGCACCAGTTTGGTCGAAGAGAAGAAACGAAAAAGATGTTGCGTTTGTCCAAGTACGATAACAAGTATTCGCAATTCTGTAAAGTTTGTCATCTGGCTGTATACAAGACGCATTCAGGAGACGCACCTATTGAAATTGTTATATACCAACGCAATAAAAAAATATATGTAAAACAACGACGATTAATGTTCAAATTTATTTTGCTTATTATAGTTTCTTTTAAAACCTATGATAATTTTATGCAAATATGTTTGTTAAAATATTTCTTAATAAAGTAACAAATATTTTCTTGTGTATATTTATGGAATTTACCCTTGGCGTACTCAAGCACTACTTGCCTTATCGCCTCAGAGAATAAAAAAATGGGGTCATTGTGACCCGACGTGAATGATTACGTGAAAAAGAAAGTGCGAGTAACAAACGGTTAATAGGGCCTGAGTTATTCAGTTTGAACCTACATACAAACGCCCACACATTGAATCATACTGTCTTCTTTCATAGTTTGGACCAAGAAAAATTTGTTGTGGTTAATTGTGCTTAATTGTTCCCTACCAATCCCTCCCCTCTTCCAATGACATATGAGCCTTTTGCAATACTAAAGTGAGATTCGAAAATCTTTCAAAGCCTGAATCCATATCTTTTATATACAAGGTTCGTACTATGTACAGGTATACAATGAACTTAATGTAAAGAAGGCTAAAGTATTGGTTTGTAAGGAAGTAGGGGCTCCAGTTAGTTATAAATCGCTAGAAACATGAGTGCGTAAAAAAGACTACTTGGGATTTATGATGTCTTAATGGCTCATGTGAGGGGCATATGAGAATTTTGTTTAAACAATCAATGGTTGCAGCAGAAAGGCTGAAAATTGGGAAGAAAGAGAAGTTTAATACATCGAAGAAAATGAGGGTTATGATAACGCATCTGTATATATGGGGAATTCTATTGTATAACACGGAAGTGTAAGATTCAAAAATGAATAAAATTGGGAGGGTGTAAATAGTATGTTCCGCTCACTGAAAGTTGTTATTCCGCACTTAGGTTTGGATTCCGAAGGACTTCCAGAAAACAGGCTCTAATTTCTTCTATGGATGAGACTTTCGCTCGAATATAGATGGGCGCCAGTGATTGTACCTAATCTCTAAAAAATAGGGTAGAGAGTGCATACAAAAATAACATCAATTAACAATAACAATACCACCACTTTATTTAATTTTTTTAAACATAACAATTTACTATGATTCTAAGATGTATTGTAAATAATTGTATGAAGCAATATTTGAATTAATATTGAAGATTATAACAAATTATAATGAAATGTTTAATTGCAAGAACTTTGTAAAATTCAAGGTAACCAAGGTAGTTAAATTTAGTGGTAAACTGATAATATGAAATGGAAATAATAGTACGCAGCAATATTTGAATAATATTATCGATTATAACAATTTATAATGAATGTTTAATTGAAATAGGTGTAAATTAAGAAAATAATAAAGCAAATAATAAAGGTCAATTTAATTATATAATATGATTGTTGTTTTCCGCCTCAACGATAACTAATTTAATGGTATATGACAGTTGCGGTTATGTGGTACAATTTAAGTCTCCAACAGCTGCTTTATGTCGTCGTCAATGCGGACATCCAAGACTCGAATGCACGACTACCTGCTGAACTCCAATATGACGGCATGCAACAACAACTACTTCAAAAGTTTCTTCAAAAACCCATCAAGTTGTCCTCACGACGAGATCAAGACAGGTTACCTCCACCGCAAGTACATCCGCAAACTATTCGCCTCGGAACTATCCCTAGGGATGCTGCCTGTAATTTTCAAACACTCCATTCCGACAAACAAATATCTCAATTTCCTCACCCAGACGGGCTTCACCAGCTAATGGCGTATGGTGGGTTGGTTTAAAAACCATACCCATATCCCAATAATTAATACAATTATGTTTCAGTACTCAGACATTACATAAAGACAATTAAATTGTTGGAGCAAAAAATTGGCGTGCGTTCTGCACAATTAAATGGAAAAGAGTCCGATATCCGGCCGCACCAAAATGCAGCTAAGCCGGAAAAGACCCTTCCACTTTTCCCTATAATGCACTGACCAACTCCTATTGGTAAATCAAGACTGACGTAGTTCAGTAGCCAATCGGACGGCCAGATTTACGACCAAATCCGAGCCAAAAGGAAAAATCAATAACCAGGGAAACCATTTCCTTAATAATAAATTTCCATCAGTAATTTCTGCGAGTTGTGCAAGATACTTCACCTCTTCCGCCCAGCACTTACATTTGCTCACAGCACCAACAACACGTCTTCCAGTACAACCCTTATCATTAACCCAATGAATCAATTAAGTCACCTATACAAACAGTCAAAAATGTCTATACAATAACTGTATGTCAAAGCGCCCTCTGCATCCTACGCATTGTCCTAATACATAACAACCGTTTTCGAAGTACGAGTCTAGCACATTGCATATACTTTATTATGGACCCACCAAGGCCAACAAGTCGCACCGAGTCATCGTCATATTTAAGTGTAACCTCAACTAATTATTTATCAAATTATAAGCCAAATATTTCAAGAACTAATAAATTTTACATAAAATAAATGACTAAATCGCACAATTAAGCAACCTACAATATTAGGCAATGGCATTCGCTATATATAAAACAGGTAAAGCGCTATTTTGTTAATCACAATATTATTGTAAACAAACAATTTGAGCCTACCAACCAGCTCCAATTAACTGGAATTAAGATGTTATCAAACAAAACTGCAGTTATGTGTGATGCAGAATTCCAGAAAGTTGGCAAAATGTTTCCAATATTAAGCGATTTCACTGAAAGCCAATATTAAAACTTAAGCCTACCAATGACACAATTGACCAAATATATACTTCATTTAACACAATTTCAGGAGGAATCGGGCCTCTAGCAACAGGTAATTACTTATACTTTATTACTTTAGTTGTATTCACGTATATTGCCAAACCCAGAGTTGATAAACTTAGCTAATATTCTGTCCGAAAATTTTAAATTCAACCAGATTGGAAACAAACTAATTACAGTAGAGTATTCAATGCAGATATTAGCCGCCGAAAAATAAAAACCTAGATAAATAGCACTGTGCGAATTAAACAAATGTTTTGCTCGTATGAAAACATACGAGAAAGATAAAAGTGTGTTTTAAGAAGACTCAAATGCACTGGAGAATGTATAGAATTTATGGAAAGACCGAGGAAATTTGGAACATTGGGTGAAGGATTGTGAGGGTGTAAAATAATATAAAGATCAAACAGAAAAAAAATAACTGGGGAGTATGTTTGGGAACATGGGAAGTTGCAGTGGATGTAATTTTCTTCAACTTTTGGCCTAGAAAATGGACACGGGTTTTAAGGGCAGTAGAAACAAATTATTCGAATATAAAGAATGTGGCTGGAATATTTTATAGCATTGTTTTGTTGCAAAAAATGGTTTTTAATTGATTTTGAATTGTTCGTTAATAGCTAAACATTTTCCTTATACTGTATTTATTTAATATATCAAAAGCCAGTGTATCTTACTACTTATTTATGCGATTGTTAAGTATTATTTAAATTTTATTACCACGTGCTTGAGCAGCATAGGCACGATTCCATTCTTACAAAGCACAGTAGTAATTAATGTACTTGCCTGTCGCTATCAGTTTTTTAATATTTATCTCATTCATAATTTCTTATTTACATTTAATTCAATTCTTGTAACTTATAATATAATTTAAATTACAAATTATTATGTTGTAATTCATTGAGTTGCTATGTTCGCACAACACTTGATCTATTTTTAGTGTTTAATATGACGAATGACTAAACCGTTAACACTATTTACTTATGTTTTGTAATATTGAACAATTTAATTACCGTTAACAATAATTAAAGTAGCTGTCGAGAAATATTGTATGCCGTTATGCCGAAATTAAGTTATGCAAATTCATCAAAGCAATTTCCAATACTTGATCAACGATAAATGTTTAGGATTAGAGTTGTCTTAAGCTCTTCGTGGGCCTTCGGTACATTGGATTTATTGGGCTCTGCACAGTTTTAAATATTTTAAGTTATGTGTATAATTTATTGATCCTAAAACACAGAAATTTTGCAGATAGATAGATCATCATCACTAGCTTATTCTAGTCTACTGCTGAACATAAGCCTCTCGTAATTTTTTCCACAGATCTCTGTTTTGAGCCGTCTGTATCCAGTTTGTACGGATGCGTTTTAGATCGTCTGACCTAGTTGGAGGTCGTCCTCTACTTCTTAGTGCATCTTCTCTTGGCTTCCATTCAGTAATGCGTTTGGTCCATCTATCATCTGCCATCCTAGCAACATGTCCTGCCCAGTTCTATTTCAAAGTTGTTATTTTTTCTATTGCGTCTTGTAGTCCAGTTCGTTTGCGGATTTCATTGCTTGGTAAACGGCCTCTTAAGGATAATCCTAGTATAGGTTGCTCCATTGCGAACTATGTCGTCCTAAGTTTCTTCACAATTTTTTGTTAATGTTAGAGTTTCCGAACCATATGTGGTCACTGGCAGAACACATTGGTTAAAAACTTTCCTCTTCAAGCAGATTGGGAGAGTTGATTTAAGGACATTGCGAAGTTTTTCAAAGGCGGCCCATGTCAGTCTGATTCTACGAGCATGTTCGCAAGTTTGATTATCCGTGCCGATACGAACCGCATGCCCTAGATATTTATATGCAATTGTTTCCTTTAGTATTTATTCACCTACCCAAACACTTCCCCCCAGAATAAGGTTTGTCATGATTTCGGTTTTTGTCATGTTGATTTTTAATCCTACTTGTTCTGAGGCTAAGTACAATCTTTCCAACATTAGATTTGCTTCGCCTATACTGTCTGCGATTAAGACGACATGTTCATCAAATTTAAGATGGTTTAGTTTTTCGCCGTTTATATTTACTCCCATTTCCTCCCATTCTATCCGCTTCACATACCTTCTAATAGGGCAGTGAATAGCTTGGGTGAGATGGTGTCGCCTGTCTTACGCCTCATTTTATTGGAAATTCGTTTGTACCTTCCTGGAGTTTGATCGATGCCGTAGCGTTGTCGTATATATGCTTGATGAGCCTTGTATAGCGATGATCTATTCGGCATCTGGATAATGCCTTCAACATCTCATGCTGGTTTATTGTGTCTAATGCCTTCTCATAGTCCACGAATATTAGTACTAGTGGTTTACTATATTCGACCGTCTTTTCAATTAGACTCTTAAGAACGTGGAGATGGTGATTAGTTCCGAAACCTGATCTAAAATCATCCTGTTCTCTCGGTTGATAGGCATCTAATTTGGCACTTAATCTCTTTGTAATTAACTTGATGAATAGTTTGTACACTTGAGAAAGCATGCTGATCGGCCCGTAGTTTTCTAGTCTTGTTATATCCCCTTTTTTGTGAATAACGGTAAAATGGCATTGTTCCATTTATTAGGTGTTATTCCCTTAGTAAGGAATTCATCAAAAAGTAGCTATAGGGTTTTTAATAATTTATCTCCATCACATTTAATGTCTTCTATGGTTATTCCGTCTTCACCGGGTGCTTTGTTGTTTTTCATTTCAGAGAGAGCTGTTTTAATTTCACTAACAGTAATTTCTGGAATTTCTTCCGGGCCCACATTTATCATTTTAGGTACTGGATATTTTGCTCTTTGAACATGTTGTTCTGTGTATAATTCTTTATAAAAGTTTTCCACCAGTTTAAGAATTTCGTTTTATGTGTAGCAGTTTGGCCTTCGCTGTTTTCAGCATACATATATTTTTCTTACCGGGACAATGGTTACGATTCAGGACTTTTAAACTTCCGTTATTTTCAATTACATTTTCAATCATCTGGGTGTTCGATTTTCTAATGTCCATTAGAAAATCGTTAGATAGAATACCTTTATTGGCATAAACAAAATTTAACAAAAAAATAAAAACAAAATACATCAATACAATACTATAAACCTAGCTTAGTCTAAAACTACAAATTAAAGTACAACATATCAATATACAAGCCCTCTATATATAAAAAAAATCAAAGAAACAAAAATAAAAAATTAATCCCCTTTCTTTGCTTCACCTGTCAAAAACTTGGAAACAATAAAGGCAACATGTTGTCAAACCATTATTCATCCCATTTCTGTATCTTTCACTCCCTGACCCACACAAATCCTCCAATTTCCCGCACTTATTCCTTCATCTTCAAGCCAAACTAATTCCTCAGATGCATTCATCCAATGTTCCCAAGTTTCTATATTTTCTATATTCCTACATTTCCTTTCATTCTCTGATACTAGATATTTCGGTATTCTCCCATCTATCTTAAGGGACACATATCTCTTAATATATCTACTCCCTCTTATCCTTTCCTCCCTCTCTTACAGCTCCACGTCCCACATCTTCTGTTCCATTCCTATTTTACTATTTTCCATCCATAAATATATAAATCCAAGCATACATTGGCCATTCACACCTCTCATACTTTTTTTTCTACCTTTGACCCATACTTTGCAATCTTCACATTTACTAACCTCACTTGTGACTACTCCATACACTCTTTATCCAATTTCTCCTCTTCATAAAACAACACTTTTCTTTCATACTTAACCAACTGTTTTACACCAATACACCCAGCATTTAAACTCATTCAATTCTTGCATAAGTCTTCATTCCGCGTTGATTTTTCCACCTCTAATATTCTTTTCATATATCTTATTCTGAATCTCTCAATGTCTTCTCGTTCTTTCACCGCCTACAGCCGCGCCATACGGTATCATGCTTTTCACACATCTTGTTAATATTATCGTACTCATTCTTACACATTCCTCAAAGTTATGCTCCCATACTCCACTACAACTTCAGTGGAGAGAATCCGGGTGGAGAGGCCAGGACTTCCTTGCCTGGCACCCCCATTCTATCTGAACCACTCTGACATAGAATTTCCCGCTCTTGTCCTAATTTCTCTCCCTGCATACATACTTCTGATCACCCAACATAATCTTTCAGATATTCCTATCCTAATTCATTCAACCTGTCTCACAATTTCTCCCTCACTAGGTGTCAAACGCAGACCTTAAATCAATGAACAGGAAATACACTTTCCTGACCTTATTAATTTCCTCGTTTATCACATAATTTAGTATCACTATATTATCCGCTGTTTCTCTACCTTTTACAAATTTGTTCTGTGTTTTTGACAATATCCTTCTCTCTTTAATTTTAACCAATTTACTATTAATTACCGTAATTCCTCTATAATTATTCACCTCCTTCCTCTTTCCTCGTTCATGCACCGGAACTATTTCTCCCATTTTCCACTCCTCTGATATACTCTCCTTACCCTTCTAAACAGCATTTATAGACGCTTTTGGCTAACGCCCTTAGCCAAAAGTAACGCCCTTAGCATTATCGTTCAACAACTTCCACATATCAACTGGAATTTCATCCGACTCAGCAATACTATCATTGTTTATTCTCTTTAACTCTTCTCTAACTTCTTCTTCTCCAATATAAACATCATCATCATTTTCACTCATTGCTTCGACTGCTCTCACCAAACACACATCCTCTCCCACATTCAAATCCTCTTTACATTTTCTTTCCCATTCTGCCAATTTTTTTTCATTCTCCGAAGTCCTATATTTATTTTTTCACCTATTGCTTAAATATCTCCAAATCTCTTGCTCATTCTCCATATTATTGATAACTTTCCGTTCCTCCTCATGTCTAATAGTCATCATCTTTTCCCTTGTTTTCTCCAAGCCTTTCTGGTTTTTCTCTCTCTCTCTCTCTCTCTCTCTATATATATATATATATATATATATATATATATAATGAAAGTATACAAATTCTATACAAGCCATCATTTCTTGTACTTGTATGAAATATTAAAAAATTGAGTTTAAATCTGCGAAGTAAAATATTT